>JBBYHK010000017.1:174903-191025 GCA_038382065.1 Adansonia grandidieri | reverse complement strand
ATCTGATCATAGCTTTGTTGCCAAAGAACATGAAAACATAGTAGAATTTTGGCATGTATGGCGCCACCACAATGTAGATGGAGATAACAATTGAGAAAAAAAAATCAGATGAAAATTTTAGGTTACGGCGGATTTGAAGAACTTTATTAATGATTAAGACGGTAAGAGTGAATACTTACAGCGTCAGAGACAGTATCATTCAAGTATGAGCTTGATTCCTTCTGTAGGCCCCACAAATGTTCAAGTCATATACGTTGAGGACCCTTTTTAAGGTTTTTTTTTTTTTTTTTTGGACAATGAGGGTCGTTCATCATTCATAAGCACTTGCAAATCTTTTGCCTTTTAAACTTTCCAAGTGCATTATGCATGAATTGGCTTACTTCAGATCATTCATAGTAGACAAGCAATATATATTTTTTTCATAGAAGTAGACAATTAATATTAATTTAATACAATATCCTTTTAAACAGAACATAAAAAAATGAGCAAAATTGATCAGCTTTTTTTTATATATATATATTATGTTGAGACTTCAAGTTTGTCATTCTAAAATATAAGAAAAAAAATATAAAAATTGATATATCTAACACTAACCTCAAGTTCAAATTCGAGGAAGATAGCTTATATATGCGGTCTTCTCATCAATTAAGGCTTTATAGATCAAAAGTTGATTAATTAGTAACTGGTTTTATTTTGATTGGACTACTACTTGTAGTTAAAGATCCTCATTCAAGGACATAGAATAAACAAACTACATTGCAAAGACAAGTGTAGCCCAAAACAAATGATTTGGGCACATGGTCTTTGCCAAACCATCTCATTTTCCTTCTCAATACGCACCTTTGAGCCAGCCTTCCAAAATAGAATAAACACATCCTTTTGAAAACCTCGCCCTTTTTATATCTTCACAATCAAACGACACACATGATAACAATTACACTTCCCGGAGGGCACCTGGCAAAGCAAAACCAGAAAGAGAGAGAGAGAGAGAGAGAGAGAGAGAGAGAGAGAGAGAGAGAGAGGCTAACACCATTACTACAAATTTACAATGTATAGGCCACAAAGAGAGAGTTTTGTTGTACAAGTGAGTGGCAGTACTGAAACCCTATACCAAGACCAAACGCCTCAAGCCAGCTCTGTCTCTTCCAAGTTAAACTTCTCCGCAATGAAGCTCTTTAGCCGTTTCCGCAAGATTCTTATGCTGCTGATATTTTCACTTCCTTCTGGTGGATCTTCTGGCACATCAAGTATGGCTACCAAGCAAAAGAACTGTGACAGGTTTGATCCCCCAAAGACTTCATGCAGCTCGTATTACTCTTCACACTCGCACTACACCGAGGCCATTGCTGACTGTATTGAGTTCTTCAACAAGTCAGCACAAGAGGGGATTTTGGATGGTCGAAAATCAGATGTATTGGTTTAATCAAAAACGTCAAAATATAATCTCGGATGCTGCTCTCTTTCATTATATTTTCTTGTCTTTTTCCTACAAAGTTTCATTAATACATACAAGTTCTTTCAAAGTAGTTGATTAGTCTCTTCCTTCGTGGGCTTTCGAATCTTCCATAGAAAGAGACGTTGGAGGCTTGGCATCTCCGTTCTCGGTTTGTACATTGAGAATAATCTTCATGTGAAAATTTTCTTGTTTGTTTTGATCTCCAATAGGTTTGTCGAGGCTTCCAACGGCCCAAGGCTGAAGCTAAGGATTTCAATCACTTCTGGGACCAAACATTTAATGGGCCAACTGGGCTACTTAAAGGTCCAGCATGCTTCCCCTCCCCCCATTCCCCTTCCCTAACAAGAAAATCAATCAAATGAATAAATATCAGTAGTTCGCTGTAAATTCTGAAATCTTTTCTTTTTTTTTCTTTTTTGAAACTGATAAGATCATTAGCCATTTGTTATTTGTTATTGTGATTGTCAGCAAGTAAATGAAATAGTTTATGTACGATGAGGAAAAAGAAAATGGTACTATGTGCTATGTAAAGCATCAAAGAGGGTGGGCCAATTCGTCAGACTCTGAGCCCCTGGCTACTGATGTTTATTTCATTATTTCGGGTTAGTATCTTTCTCTCGTAGCTAAAATAGCTGGTCCCTAAACCAAATTGCTGTAGGACCATTCAAGCTTTGATAGCTGCAAAATCCAGATAAGTGATAGCCCTCCCTGTCCCTGGAACCGGACACAAGCCTTAATAATTGAAAGGTTATTGTAATGTTGATCCACCGATTAACAATTACAAATGCTGTAGCCCAACAGTTTGTATCCTCTTATTCATTGTCTGTGTTTGAATTTTTACAAATAAGGTTAAGTGAAGTTAGATTACGAATCAAATTGGGGCAATATGGAAGATTAGAAGTCACCAATGGAAACATGTCTTAAAGGTAAAAGCTAAAGAAATTGCTAAAAGTGAAGTCCCACCAGGTCCAGATTTTCCACGTAGAAGATGAAGTGATTTCTGTGAACTTTATTACATAACTCACTTACAAAACATCCACAGCCTACTTATGGCTTACCCTGCTAGAAGTGTATATAAAAGAAACATGGAACTTCACAAAAAAGAAAAACTAAAATTCAGTTGATAATTATTGTTGGAACTGAAAGTAGTATATTCGAACCATGAAGTAATTCAGGGGCTTCCTGGTGGTGCAATTTCTGGGCTTCCTTTTTTCCTGGAAAATATCCCTCCAATCAGAGGAATCAATGGCTTCTTCTTCTTCTTTCTTAGTGAAGGGTGTCTCTCGAGTTTTTCCACACCTTGTGGAACGATAACTTGAGCCAAAGAAGGTGGATTCGCAAATTTCACGTATCTCTTCTTTTGAAACTCTGTTCCTTGTTCATTAGATGTTTCTGTTTTTTTAACTTCAAATCTTGCCGAGTCTGGGACAATCTTGACATCTTCGATCTCAAACTCCATCATTAGTTTCTCAGTTTCTCGCTCCTTCATTTTCTGCAGTTCTCTCTTCGTTCTTTCAAGCTCTTCTTTAAGAGAAGAGAGGCAGTGTGCCATTGCCATACTCTCTTCTCTGGCTTTTTGAAGGTTATGTTTTGTCTCTTCCAGCTCAGCTGTAACAGTTCCCAGCCTGGAAGGACCATTCCCACTTGCTTCACCATGCATCTGTCAGAAATGAACTTAGTAAACTAGTTAATTTAGATGATAAGATTATGAGATATAAACAATGCCAGAAACCACTTGATGAATTTGCAAGGAAAGTGCAGACAAGGACAGAGTGGATGCTTGCTGTGCTTGCTTGATGGATAATCCTCCCCTTCTAAAGTTTTTTAAAATATTTTCAGATATACTGGAAGGGTAATGGAGATATCTTCATCAAGAGTCACAGATTGATTCCTTAACAGAAGCTTAAATACCAAAACAATTATTATTTGTATTCTAAAGTATTATACCAAACTAATTTTATTTCTACACCTTTATTCCATCACATGACAAAGCCAGAAACTATAGGGACCAGGGAGTGCCACCAAAGCTTAACCAAAACACTTGCACTCAACCACAAGCAAGAATCTCGGAACACTATATAAACAGTTACTACGTGATTTAGCACGTAAAAGATAGGTAACTCTTCTCAATCAAATAGAGTGAATTCCAGGGTTGAAACACTATATGGATCTTTGATCAAGAAAATTTGATCAAACCTCAATGAACATATGAATTACTAACATATAATTGCCAATATATGTTCTTGGGTTCTTCCTATGATTATATCGTTGAGTGTCACATGAGATTAAACATTTTCTGTGCTGCGAAAGTACTCAAGCATGGCTACCTACCAAACCAAAGAAAAAGAAACAAGTCGAATTTACCTCCTTGAGCTTGGTGGCATAAAGTTCACCAGCTAAAACTTTCTCTCCGAACAAGGCAACGGCTTCTCTGACCGACCTGAATGGCGCCTTGGTATCGATCTCTGCCCTCTTGATCATCACAACTCCCTCTTCACCGTCCATGACTTTTGGCAGAAAAAAAAAATAAAGAAGCTCGAATAATTATGAAACCCTGTTAATTAGGATATTATTGGAGAGGAAGAATGGGAAGGGGAGATGGGGAGGTTGGTCTCAAGTAGCTAAATGTTGATATGGGGACGGGGAGCAAAAGAAATATCGTGGGAAGATAGCTTCGTTACTTCGCGTCCACTTCACTGGAATTCTGTTTATATTTTGAAGGTGAAGCTGGTAGGGGCTGATGGGCTTTGGTCTTGTGAAACTTTGACTGGCTGGCGCCCACTTTATTTGCCGCAGGAGAGGGACTTTTTAACTATACCCAACGGATCAAAGGGCCCGATATCTCACACTTCAAGTTTGAGGGCCCCTCTCTAGATTGTTTGATTAGCCGTGGATCGCCTAATTCTGCAAGAGAAAATTATCTACCAACTTAGATATAAAATTAATCAATTTTATATATTAATATTCTAATAAGTTGATTGGTGCAAATTTAAAAATATAATTGTATTCATCATTAAATTAAAATTTTAAATAGATTTAATATCTTCATCATATTTATTTATTTTTATTTTATATATATATATATTAGTTGAAATTTTTTACGTCAAGAAAATAGTTATATATTTTTAATTTGTTAAAAAGTAAACGTGTATGATTTACGTAAATAAAGCATAAAATATGACACTGAAATATAAAAGATACAAATCATATAAAAAATGATAAAAAAATATAAAATTAATTTAATTTTATATTAATATAAGCTAATTCTTTTCTTTGCAAGATTTATCATTATCTTTCTTGGCAATGATAACAAGTGAGGATTTCATTTCATGTTGTGTTTAATGAGATGGTAGCACCATTTTAAAGGAAGTTACTTTAGCTCATTAATTCTAAAACCATTCATCCTTGGAATAGGGTGTAAATATTTTCAATCTTGGTTCTTATCTATTAGCCTTTTGCTATTGCATCCGAAAAGCAAAGCAAAGTTCAATTTGTTTTCTAATGAATTCTTCAATTTTGGTGTCATAGTAATGTGGGTGGCCAACCATTCAATTCATAGGCTAAAGGGTATATGATACAATGGAACTTAAACCCCTCCTACTCAATACAATATATCCCCATAGATAGTAGCCAAGTACGTTTGGTAGTACAGAAAAATGATAATAAAACAAATAAGAAAGATCATTATTTGAAAAAACAAATTATTTTAAATTAAAAAATAATAATAATAATAATAAAAGGGATGTAAATAAATTATGAACATTTACGAGATAATGTTTAAAGACAAAAGCCATTTCCAGTCGTACTTAAAATCTTTTTTTCCTTTTAACTTGCATTTCCAGTCAAACTCAGTTACTATCTACTTTAAGTGTAATTAAAATAAATTCTTCTCTAATATTGTACTCAAATTAAACAGCATATGAGAGAGAATACCCCAAAGAGAACAAATAAAAAACATCCTGAAAATAGGATTTGATCGAACAACAACAAAGCATAGATGTTGTGTCAACACCGTCTTGTCCGCCCAACCCCAAAACCAAAGCCCCGACTGGATCTTTACTTTTTCCCTTTGTTTCCCTAAAAAAAAAGGAAAAAAATAAAACCTAACTGTCCAAAATCCATCTGGAAGGTAAAGAAACCGTTAGGTTGTTAGCAACTTATTATTGCACACTACTTAATAGGAAAATATTAGTGAACAAAAAAAAAAAAACTTTTTACCGTAATTATTTAGTTTTTAATATTAATTAATATATTTTTGAATCCAAACTGTTCAAGCTTTCCCTTCAATGGATTAAAGAGAGAGCGTATCCTTCTCATTCCATTTGCCCACCAAAAAAAAAAAAAAAGAAAGCGTTCCTTTCTCATTCTCAACCTCACAAAATACATATATTTTTACTACGCTTTTTTCTTTCTTCCGTTTTTTTTTTTTTGAGCTTGATCTTTAATTGCAATGTCGATCACTGCAATCGCAACTGCAACTTCGCCAGCCGTTGGATCGTTCTACATCAGGCGATCCACGAGTGGGGTGCCTCGGTTCAGGATGGCTCTCCGATCTAGCTCCATTTCAGTGGCTCCCATCTTGACCAAGCTACAGAAGGACTGTGCCACTCCTTTGCCAGTTCTTCGCAACGTGGCCGACTCCATGTCTGCTGATATCCGTGCTGGCCTTGCTGTTGATGGCGGTAGCCATCTCAAGATGATCCTCAGCTACGTTGATAGCTTGCCTACTGGGTACGTTCGTTCGAACTTCAGAGGTTCAGGTTTGAACTTTTGTTTACCTGATTTTCTTATTGAAGCTGAAAAACAGAGTTTTTTTTTTTTTTTTTTGAAAGGAACGAGAAAGGATTGTTTTATGCTTTGGATCTCGGTGGAACCAACTTTCGGGTGTTGAGGGTTCAGTTAGGTGGGAAAGATGAGCGCGTGATAGCCACTGAATTCGAGCAAGTTTCCATCCCACAGCAACTCATGTCTGCTACCTCTGAGGTCTTCTCCTTTTTGTCTTTTCCATCTTTTTCTTTTCTTTGAGAACATTGAATCTCTTGTAAGCAAATTTTTGCTCCTATTTTTCTTGTTAAATGTGGTAAGTTTTGATGCTGCAGGAGCTGTTTGATTTTATCGCTTCTGTTCTGGCAAATTTTGCACAAAAAGGTGGAAAATTTCACTTGCCTCCTGGAAGAAAAAGCGAAATTGGGTTCACTTTTTCTTTCCCTGTGAAGCAGACATCCATTGATTCTGGAATACTGATTAAGTGGACCAAGGGTTTTGCAGTCTCAGGAACGGTTTGTATCATTCCTATTGTTATTATCATTTTGGGTTTGGGGCTTTAAGTTCGGAGCTGATATGAACTGCACATTGTGCTGTTGTTAATATAATAGTGTAGTAGATATTAACTCAACTGTTATGATAGAATCTTGGGTTGAAATAGTACATGGTCTTTAACATTCATTGCCATACTTGCTCGTTTAAAATCTGTATGCAGGCTGGAAAAGATGTGGTTGCTTGCTTGAATGAAGCTATGGATAGGAAAGGGTTAGATATGAGCGTGTCTGCCTTGGTATGTTCTTGTTATCTTATTGTCATTGAGAATTCCTCTAGATCATTATAGAACCACAGTTTCTAACTTAATTTAGGCTTAGTAGGTGAATGATACGGTGGCAACTTTGGCTGGAGCTAGATACTGGGATGATGATGTCATGGTTGCTGTCATTTTGGGTACAGGAACAAATGCTTGCTATGTAGAACGAATGGATGCTATTCCTAAATTGCAAGGCGAGTTTTCTCCCTCTGGAAGAACGGTGAGTAAGAGTAGTTTCCTTTGTGCTTATTTGATAATCATAGTTGCATTCAAGTCTTATGGATATTTCCATTATACAGATTGTCAACCTTGAGTGGGGAGCATTCTCAAAAGGCCTTCCTTTAACAGTATTTGATAGAGATATGGATGCTGCTAGTTTCAATCCTGGGGAGCAGGCAAACTCAGAGTTTTACTGTCATATTATTCTATGTTAACTCCTATCAGTCACGTACAGGCTTTCTGATGTATTGAAATATTGTTCATATGTTGTAGATATTTGAAAAGACAATCTCTGGGATGTACCTTGGTGAAATTGCACGAAGAGCTCTGCTGACAATGGCTGAAGAAGGTTCTCTATTTGGGGAATTCATGCCGGAAAAACTGTCCATGCCTTTTGTACTCAGGTAATTTCTTCTTCAAATTGTTAGAGCCAGTAATTTGAAATTTCATGTTAGTTTCAGGCTGTGGGATGTGCATCAATCAGGTTGTAAATTGGTGGAGTCAGTAACATCGCTTGATAAGTCTGTATGCCTCTCTGTGCCATCTTCTCTTTGATTCTAAAGTGGATTCATTTGTTTTTGTCTTAAAAATTGCACTGATAAGTAAAGTAGTTTCTGGCTAAACTAAAACCTTACTCTGAATCTTTTTTGAAAGCCGAACTTACTGAAAGACCTAACAGAATGGATTTTCCGTTACATTGTCAACTGACATTTAATCAAAACTGACTTTTTGCAGACACCCTTACTCAATTAACATCCTCTTGCTCAATTATTTTCTGAATTGTGATCTGTAGAACCCCAGATTTATCTGCAATGCAGCAGGACAACACAGATGATCTGCAGACTGTTGGATCAGTCCTATATGATTTAGCTGGGGTAAATTTCTCATGATTGCTAAACCCTTTCAAACTTCAGCTTCCATATTCTGGAAAAAAAAAAATGTATATCGCAATTATATGGTGAAGCATTTTCTTCATGCTTAATTCTCTTCCAATCTTGCACTAAGGTTGAGTCCAACCTAAATTCAAGGAAGATTGTCCTAGAGGTTTGTGATACCATTGTGAGACGAGCTGGACGCTTAGCTGGTGCTGGAATAGTGGGTATTCTTCAAAAGATAGAGGAGGATTCAAAAGGTTCCATCTTCGGAAAACGAACAGTGGTGGCGATGGACGGAGGCTTGTATGAGCGGTACCCCCAGTACAGAAGATACTTAAAAGAGGCAGTAGCAGAGCTTCTTGGACCTGAAAAATCCCATAACATTGTCATAGAGCATTCGAAGGATGGATCTGGGATTGGGGCTGCTCTCTTAGCCGCTAAAAACTCCAAGTATGACCGAAATTATTAGGCAGATCATCCTAATGGCATCCACAAGGAAAAGTTATTGCCATGTATTTGATCTCTTTCTTAAGAAAAAAAGGGAACTTGAAATTTTGTTATGTAATTCTAATAACCATCTGGTTGAGAATAAGAAGAGCCTGTAAGAATAGAGTGTAAGACAGTCTTGTAAGTTAGAATTTTTTAAATCCAGATTGTAATTCTGTAATATATTTGTAGAGCCAATAATTTTGAAATCAATTACATCTTTGTTCTATTTATATCACCATTCACCATTGTACTTATTTTACAATTTTTTGGCAACTTGTAGTATCTAAGAAAAAACGTATCATTATTATTATTAGTGTTATTATTATATCATCATCTAGATAAAAACTTTTATGTACACTAGTTGTTTTGTTTTTGGGCCCAAATTTGTGATATATAAATCATACTTTTTTTTTTTGGTTAAAATGATTGTAGTGAGAAAATGGGGAAAAAGAGTACCAAGGTGTTTGTATCGAATTCAATTGTTTTGTTCTTCTTAATTGTTGATGTTATTTGTATTATGCATAGTATCTATAGGTTAATGTAAATCATGAAAATAAATCTGCAATTTTGTAAAGCATGCCCTTAAGCTAGCATGCCCATGTCAACGATTAATAACGGCATTAAATAAGGCAGCATACGGGTCTATCGGTCTGTTCGAGTACACGCTAGTTTATCCTTTCCATCTTGTAAACTTTAAAATCGTTCGAATTTGAAACTCTGCAAACCCGTTGCTGTCAATAAAACATTTTCGTGCCCTAGATTGTCGCTCTAACTCCTAAAACTCCTTGGTTTCCAACAATGGTACGAACTTCATCCGCATTACCCTTTATCCCTTCCTGGAAGTCGACATTTAAAAAAAAAAAAAAAATCTCGGGATAGAAAATCTGAACACTGTTTTGATATTTTTATTCGGTTTTTGATCATGGGACATCTGATTCATTTTGTTGCAAAACAGGCAAGGCAACACACGTCTAGCCAAGTACTATGTACCCCTCGAGGATTCCGAGAAGCACAAGGTCGAATACGAGGTATTACATTTTCCCTTTATTGATTATTATTCCAAAATGTTGACTTTTTTTTTTGTGCTATGTGTTTCGGAATTTCGGGTGAGTTTCTTTGTTAGGGTTCTTGAATATTTTGATATTACGTTTACAGGTTCATCGATTGGTGGTTAACAGAGATCCAAAATTTACTAATTTCGTTGAGGTACGTGAAATTCCAATTTCTCCTTTTCAATATGTTTATAAAGATTTTTCTTTTCCGGATTTCCTTATACTTTATTTGGTTTATTACGAAAAATTGTAGAAGAAAAGTTTTTGCTTTTTTTGTTTTATTTTTTATTTTTAATTAATCATAGCTTTAGAGAAAAAGCTCAAAAGAAATTAACAAGAAAATCGAATAAATACAGATGCAGGGGTAAAGATCTAGACTTAGGTACACAATTGCTGAATGTTTGATTAATTGTATTCATACTTTTTGTTGCAGTTTCGTACACACAAGGTAATCTACAGACGGGATGCTGGATTGTTCTTCTCCTTGTGTGTTGACATAACAGATAATGAGTTGGCATGTTTGGAGTGCATCCATTTATTTGTGGAGATATTGGCACCATTTTTTCAGCAATGTTTGCGAGCTTGACTTGGTTTTTAATTTTCACAAGGTATGTAACTACTCTGATAGTTATTGTTAACTTTTTCCGTGAACCTAACTTTGCTGGGTTGAAAATTTCTACCTGATTCATATGAAGCTGCCACTTTCAATAACCTTCAACAGTTTGTTTTCTTTCATTTTTGACTTTCTGATTGAATTTGTTAAAGCGGTCTTTGATCAAGTTTGTGCTCTGAAGTCTGACCTCTTGTTGGAACTGCCTTTTCAAATTACTTTTTGCAATCTTTATCTTGTGCATGTGAAAGCTAGTTCTGCTGTCTTGTCTCCTTTGATTATTCATTTGTGGGAATAATCATGTGTTATTTTATTCATTGAGAAGTCACCATGTTAGCTTTAGTGATTGTTGCTATGAATTTGAGTATGCATTCCGCCCATCATGTTAATGTCTGCATTATTGCTGATTGTCGTATTCTCTGCAATACGATTTACGGTTTCCCCTGAAATTCTTGAAGGTTTATCTGATACTTGATGAATTCATTCTTGCTGGAGAGCTTCAAGAAACAAGCAAAAAAGTTTGCCTTTTTCTGTCAAACTTTAATTAATATTCCATGTTGATGGTTCTATGGTTAATATTATCAAAATTGCAGCTTTCTTCTTCTTCTTCCCAATTCATTAACTGGCCTCCTTTTTTCTGGTCAGCTACTTCTCTTTCTCATCATCAATATCCTTTATTCAGATTTTTTGTCTTGGAATTTTCATAGTTGCGATTGCGTGTCTTTTACCAAAATGCTTGTTGGGCATCTACTCTTCGGAAATGATAGCAATAATATATAGGCAATGCTAATATTTCATGGCTTTGAAACTGTAGTACTGACGTTAGTCTTGTTGCACTTTGCGGGCTATCATAGAGAGAATGGGGGAGCTGGAGAAGCTAGAGTGAAGATGATTCTGCATGATAAGAGGGATGGTCCAATTTGTGTCAAATTTTCTCAACTGTTGCTTCTTTTTGGTGGTTATTATGACTTGTTCACCCGTTTTGCATAGTCAATTCTTCATTGTATTCTTAGAAAACTTAAATACATAGTGCCCCTTCACTCCTTTCCCCTTTTAGCTGTTTCAAGATTTTTTTTTTTTTTTTTTTGCAATAAAGATGCAGTTGGGAGAGAACGGAGAAAGAGAATTGCTGACGAGGTTATACTTAAAAAGTATTTCAATTGGGCAATGGGCGTTAAAATATACCGTCTTCAGGGGAATCCTTGAAAAACATTTGATTACCAGCGAACCCTAACATTATATTTCGTGCCCGAATCTGGAGTGGTCAATTAAATAAGCCTTTCCCTGTTTGATCATTGTCAAGTATGAGCCCCGGGCTGGTCACGCATGAATAAAATAATGTTACTGTGCACATCATAAGTGGAAGGAAAGGAACCTTCTACTTCAAACCTCAGTGGCGCTCATTGCAGAGTAACTGCAACAGCAATGGCCCACCACTGCGAAATCCACCACCGCTTTCTTCATAAACGGATGGAACATGGTAGTCTGGCCTTTTTCACTCTTACAGGGGGCAATGACGAAGAAATGGCAATTTTTGGATGTTGACATTATAGGACTGCGTTGTGCTGGGTCCCAACAGCATCTACTGTTGAATGTGGAGGGATGGCAGTTTGAGCACAGGGCATCAATGTAGAGGACTCAGGCTTTTCATTTTGCCAACTTGGAAATTGGGTCAAGACCGCAGAAGTTCCACCAGGCCTGTACTGAGCTGCTAGGTGAGCCTCCCAGAGTCGTTGCTGTTGCTGCTGTTGTTTTGCAACACTTGAGTAAGGAGGGCCATAGAAAGGGTTACTGAGATATTGCGGTAGTTGTAGTTGGACCTACGGTAAAAGCACCAGAACATGAAGTTTAAACTGTCATGACATGAAATGACCAGACAAGCAGAAAATAATGGCCCTAAACAGCAACGGAGAGGCTCCAAGAGGGTGCTTGCTAAATAATCCATACGCATTAGGGGGCTGCCATGCTATTCACTTTAACGTTATTAAAGTCAATCTCTTAACATAAAACCTATTTTTGCAAGATGAGGAAAAAATAGTAATATAAAAACAGAAAAGAATTAAAGATTAACCTGCTGTGCAGCTGTCGATGTTGAGTGCTGGTTTGTGTAAGCAGAGGACGTATAACGAGATGGGAGCGTTGAGAAAGGAACGAGTGACTGATGTTGTGGGAGCGAATGAAGGTAAGGAACTTGGTGTTGCGGCAATGATTCGATTGCATTTCCATCTTTATTAGAGCTATTATTAGCTTCCATATTAGCGCCTCCCACCGACAAAGACAAGAAATCAAAACTCTGCCAAGACACGGTGAGTGATCAGGATAGTGAGGAAGAGGAAAAAACAAGAAGCAATTCCATCAATTGTCCTTACCTTCCTCTGCAAAGTGTGGATCTCAGATGCAGAAGCAACTTGTGGCTGTTCCTGATGTATCATTTTTGGCTGCAGAATACCACTTCTAGCTTCGTAAGAATTTCTAGCAGTAACAGAATTGCCAGAACTGCTACTAGTTATAGGGCCATTTATATCATTTCTCAAATTCCTGCAATCGTGAGGATAACAAAGAGCCGTTTGCTTTAATCCTACATGGGGTTTCAACTGAAGAGGCTGTTGAAGATCTCTTTCTTTGCTATCTTGCATCTTTAGATTACGAATGAGACAACTGATGTAAATATGAGCAGCACACCTCTTCATCGACTTCCCATCCAGGGTCACTTTCAAAACCTATATATCACAGCATCCAGCAAACACTTGATTAGATGCTTGAAATGGAAAAGAAACTATTATCAATGTAAATAGGCATCTGACATGTAAACCTTTTCAGTTGAAGAACCAGCTTCTACTGAACATGAACTAGAGCCATGCATTTCAGCGTCCAACCAAGCTGGAATCTTAGTAGGAGATGATCTGATATATAATAAAAAGTAAGAGGGAGGTGATAGAGATCGTCATGGAAAAATAGAGGTTTAAAAATAAGAGAATTACAGTGAAGAACCAGGGCTCTGAGCACCAAGGGGCAACGTAGAAGACAAGCCTGGCCACAATGAAAGACCTACACAACCAAAATTTATGTCGGTGTTTAAGGGTATATTAAAGCAAAACAAACTAAGCTAAATATAGCAACGGAAGCTCCTAAGCAAGTTGATATTTACCATTTTTTCGGGGCTCCTTGATCACATGTTGCAGTGCCATTTGGCTTTCAGCAGCAACGAACTATAAATAACCAAGGCAACCATATAAGAGTTTGGGCTAGATCAATGAAAGCAATATTTGGTTTTGACTTAGATGTAATGCTTACCCCAAATGCTATCTCTGGCTTCCTCTCAAAAGGACCGTTCACCTGTTGCTTAGGCTGCTTCAATCTGCATAATCATAAAAAATTAAAAGGGAAAAGAAAAAAGAGCGCACAGGAAAAGAAAAGGGAGAGTAAGTTAAAGAAAACTACTCACCCAGTTGCTACGCTTAGTTCAGAGAGAACATGAAGGTTGATAGTGTTCAGCCTCATTTCAGAAATTGAACTATGTGGTTCAGAATGGGATTTTTTGCTGCCTGGCAAGTTAGGCTGATCCTGAGCAGTAGGTTCATTCAAAGAAATGAGTTTAGCAGCCTCAGTGGACAACTCATCTACAGTGGATGAAGGAACTGCCTCAGCAGCTTGTGGAAGGCAAACTAAGTTCGTATCATCTTTTTCAACTGCAGGATTAAATAACACTTATACAACAAATAACAACAAAATAAAACTCTTCCAAATTGTTAGAAGATGAAAACCTTCAATTTCTGTGGCAGGATTCTCCACCGTCTCTGAAGGACCTGAAGATTTTACTTCTATTAATTCACCACTCAATTTATTCTTATCCATTGAGTCACCATCAGGGAACATTCGAGCCAAAGCATACAATGTCTCCACAACCTCTTCCTCGTCTTTTGTGATAGGCCCAGAAACAGTTGCCTTCCTGGACCATTCTGACTCTCCTTTCTACAAAAAAGCAATTTCAACAACATAAACTACAAATGCTTAACGCAAAAAGAATGATAATTGAACTTGACCCTCCGGAAATAAAAGACAATTGACGAACTAAATTCGGTTTGGGTTTCTTTACACCAACCTTTTTATGAGATTCAACTCCACCAAGTGTATGGTTCAGTTTCTTTGAATCTGGTAACGGTGGGGAGATAGACTCGCGACCACGCTTCTTCATGGCTGTGAATAAAATTCCAAATATCTCAAAGCCTTAATCCCATCAAACCTCATTCTTTTTTATCCTTTACATCAAAAAAGGCTTCAAGTTTAAAATTCACCAAAAAAAAAAAAAAATGTTCCAGTATCTCCTTTGAAAAAGTAAGCTTCGGCATGTAGACAAAGGCAAAAAACTCAACATGGTATAATTGCTTGAAAAGAATCAATACACCATGAAAGTCACAGCACCAATAATGTTAAACAGAATTAAGAAAAGAGACAGCAGGAAGAATATTGCGTCCATAAAAAGAAAAGAAAAAGCAAAAAGCCTTGGTTTCGCTTAAGTTCTAAACTTCTAATCCAAAAGCAGAAACAAAAACCGTGAAACTTCCCAGCAACTACCCCCATCAAATGCAAACTTAATTTTAAAACGACAAGACAACAGGTTGATTATCCCCCTTAAAAACAATAACAAAAACAAACAAAAAAACAGAAAGAGAGATAAAATACAAAAACAAAAATCCTTTTGTTTTCTTTTTTAGAATATTACATAAATTAGGAAAAAAAGACTTCCTACTCTTCATTGACAAGTTACACACCTGACCGAAGCTTCCGTGGAACAGAGGCATGATCAACGACATTGCAGTCATCAAAAAACTGCAGAGAAAAAAAAATAAAATTTAAAAGCTTTAAATTTTAAGGAACATTTTTCATTTTAGTAGAGTTCTGAAAACAGAAAGAGAATGGGGTTACCTTTTTGGGAATTTTATATCTCTTCGTGGTAGAATTAGTGATGAGAGAAGGAGAGTGTTGTGAATGTGATGGACACTGATTTTCTCTATTAACAGAAGACAAATCACAGGAACATAAACTCCCCATTTCAGTTTCACAGTGTTGGTTACTATTCGAAGTGGGGCAGGGACTGAGACTTCCTCTATTGCCATTAACTCTACTCAATCTTCTTATTTTCTCTTTCTTCGCTTTCTCTAAACCGACATCACCACCAACGCCACCATCAAAACCTTCAAAATCAATCGATAAACAAGGTCATTTATCTGCTATTGAACTCTTGTCATAAAAGCAAAAGAAAAAAGAAAAAAAACCAAGAAGAGGGTATTTTGGAAGAAGACCACAAGAGAAGGAAAAGAGAAGGGGTTCTAAAGTAAATTTACCAAAGAAAAGGTTGGGTCGAGATTGTTTTTGTTGTTGTTGTTGTTGTTTCTTGTTGTTAGTATTAATCTGTTGTCGCGATAAACGACTCATTCCTCGCCTAACCTCTCGACTCTTGTCCATTTCTATTGATATCATATTCATGATAACTTCACTAACATCTAGCTATCTTCCTCGGCGGCTTCTTCTCGGAAAGCGGCCTTCACGTATTGGGGAAAAAAAAAAAAAAAAAAAGGAACCAATTTCCAAGATTCACTCTCAGAAAATTCAAACCAGATCTTTCTTCTTCTCAAATTTCAGAGCATCTTCAAATACATCAATTGAAAAAAAAAAACAAAATTAACTTAAAAAAAAGCTTCGTTTAATGTATCTCGTAGTATAATTCAGTAATGAAGAGATACAAGAAAGAAGAAAGACTAAGGAGAAGAAATTGTGGATTTAGTTATGAGCGAAAAAAAGCCGTAGCGAAAACCGAAAATGTGGTGTTTGGATTTTGTTTTTTT
>JBBYHK010000017.1:139061-153796 GCA_038382065.1 Adansonia grandidieri | reverse complement strand
CTTTTTTATGTCATAATCATATATAAGATATTATATATTTATATAAATTTTAACACATTAGTACTTTATTTAAGTTAGATTTTTACACATTTTCTATTCATGTAGTGTCATGTCATGTTTTGATTGTTTTTTCATGTTGTAGTCATGACGTATATCATGTTATATTCGAAGTTGTAAAGCCTAATTGACAATATTAAAATCACTTTCAATTAAAAATCATATGTAGTTGTGTTCATATTATTTTTTATTGTAATAATATTATTCAATGTATTATATATTTATATAAATTTTGATATATTAATAATTTATTTTATATAAATTTTAACACATTTATTTATTTGTGTTGAATTATATAATTATATTTTATATTATAATATATTAAAATATAAAAAATTATTAATAAAAAGTATTACCACAACAACACATAAAAAAACATAAAAATATTATAAAATAATAAAAATTAAATTATTAAAATTATGATATATTTTTAAAATTTTTAATAAAATATTAATATAAATTAATGCCGAGAAGTCGAGAATCACCTTTAGTAGAAGATAAAAGAAACAATTAAGTAAAAGTAAGTTTGAGATCGAAATTAATCAAAGCCTGTAAAAATTCGTTAACGGCAGTCCAATGGATCATGTTCCGTGATCTTGTCGGCCCTTTCGTTAAATCTCGAAGCTGACCCGTTTCCTGCAACGACCCAAAAACCTGTTGGAACCATATCATCAAATACCCAACACTTCCCTTCACCCTTTTTTTTTCTTTTTTTGTTTTTCATACTCCAATACCGGAATGATCCCAAAATTCCTTGATTCTTCTCAACCAAAAGGGTTTTTTATCAATTCTATAAACACTGCCAGAGCTCTTCGCTAAGGTTTGTCAAACAATCTTTCCATAGGTTTAGGTTCGATAATTTCCTTTTTTTTTTAATTTGAGTTTAAAGTTTCTTTTAAATCAATTTTCATAGGAATATAATAAATTGATTAAAAAATATATTTTTATAAGATCCGTATAAAATATTTATAAATAAATTAAAATCTTAGTTTAATAATTCATTATCAATAACCAATTTAAGAGGTTAAAATTGATTCAAATAAAGCATCGAGATAAATTATAATCCTGAATTTTTCTCATTGATTAAGTAAACTTTATTTATTTATTTTTTATTTAATTAAATCTAATTTAATTTTAATTTTAATTTTATTTAATGATCTTTTAATTAGTTATCTGTATAAGATTAAATTATTTTAATTTTAACAATTAATCAACTTCATCCCTATATTACTTATTTACATGTATTTTCGTGGAAATCTGAGAATATTTGTTTTCAAGCGAAAAACTCTACCATGTGCCCATAAGCTAGACTGGTTTGTTGAAGCATTAAGGATATCAATCTTTGTTTATCAGGTCTATTAGTAGTTGATGCGTTGTTTTTTACTGGAAATAATTAGGCTTTTTCGAATTGCAGCGTTGTTTTTTACTGGAAATAATTAGGCTTTTTCGAGTTGCATATTTGGGTATTTCAAATTTTGAATCTCTAATTTCATATCGATCGAGGATACACCGGTGAGATGCTAAAGTAAGTTGTGAGCCAAATTTAGTTACTTATTTTATTTTATTTTTTGCATGGATTTTATTTGAATTTCGTAGTTTAATTTATAATTTTGCAGGCATTTGGAGATGCAGAATGAGATGCTTTCAGAATCTCATCCATCAATTTCTCATGATTTGCACAAACTTAAGGTTATTCTCTGGTTCGCCTTTTTTTTTTTCATGGTTTATAATAAAAAAAATTTACCCGAAAGTGAACAATTTTGCTTCAACTGTTGTAAGGTAGAAGAAGAGATGTTAATGCGTTAAGTTTTATGAACTTCTGGAGGCTGAAGCTCTGAACAAAAAGGTATGCTTTTGATTTCTTTTTTTGGGTACAAAGGAGCCCTCATTTTAGACAGGAAAAAGAGTTGCAGATAATGATTTTTTTTTTTAAAAGTGGCTGGATGAACTAATGAGACTAAACTCTGGCTTCTATGATTTTGATTTTTTGACCTTGTTATATTTTGAATTATATTTGGTTATAACCAAACTGAGTAGTGGGAAATAATTTAATGTTTTCAAAATGCTATTTGCTTAATTTTCATTCCCCTTGTTTGGTTTTGTCTAATACTAATGGTTTTACTTGGACAGAATGAAAACAGTGATAAACTTTCCATTGCTTTAGTTGGTCCAATCTGCAATGAAGACGATGAAACGGGTAATTCAACAGCTTTAGTTTGCGCACAGAGCAGGGGACAAACAATTGTAAGAAAGCTTGTTTAACTTTAATCTCAAATCATTAACTTCTGACAATTGTAAGAAAGGTTATTAATTTTTTTTCCTTATTTTGTCGGTTCTTTAAGATAACTTTAGGTATTTTCGTTTTGTAGATAACGAACTTATCATTGGATGTGAGTTTGGTTAACTTCGTGAATCAAATTGGTTACTGCTAGTATCAACCTCAAGAATGGTAGTGATTTTGGTAGCTGGAAAATGAGCTAGAACATGGAGCCTGAACCAACTCTCAGCCTTCAAAACACAGCTAAAGACCTCCCTAAGGTCACTCATTGCCATTCCCAGGAACTTCTGTAGGGGAGCTTAGTGTGAGATAATGCATGAATAATAACCTCTGCAATCGTGTCATAAAGGTTAAAGCATTCAATAGATTCTTGACCTGCGCCTGCAAATAAAGAACATGGAAGTTTTTCAAAGGATGAAGAACAAAAAGAAGAAACCATATCTTGACATGAAAGGAAACATTCGGATGTCGGGGGAGTGGGGACCACTTCCATCAGCATTAGTACAGGATGATGGATTTATGATCTTTAATGTTTAAACAGATCAGAATTATCTCTTATTCCTACTTTTTTCCCCGCTTGTTTAGCACTCTAAATCCATACAGCTAATGGCTAAAACTTGGTGTTCAATGACCTCTAATGATAATCCAACCAGACCGAATCATTCAAGATTCAAGCCACTCAAAATCTAAATCAGCCGACCTCAAAGGTTCACTAAAAGTGTTTACTGACCGAATTAGTGTTACTTAACTTGTGACATCAGACTTAGTCAATAATTTTATAAATAATATAGATAATAATAATTAAGATGGCAAAATATGCATTAATAAAGTTAACAAAATCAATTTTTTTTCCTACAAATTAAACATCAGAATCCCTAATGTCACTGTTTTCGCAATTATATATATATATATATATAAAACTACCAAATGTTCAATCAAGCATATTCTTGAATGAGTAAAGCATAATCCACATGGAATTTTAGCATCCTCCCATATCGAACTAGTGTTGAGGTTGAGACACATTACAGAACCGTTTGAAGTTCAGAGACTCATCAGCCAAGAAATCGCTGGAGAAATCTAATTTGGGAGTGTATAGCCCACTGTAACTGTACTGCAATTAACCAATCAGCATTTAATATCATGTAGGGTCTAAAAAAAATTATGAGGAGCCCACACTTATAAGTGATGGACCCCTACATAATTTTTTATTGTGATTGGGTAATTGTAGTATTGTAGTAAAGGGAATTGCAGGTGCAATGCTCCCATCAAATTCACATTAGCAAAAACACAGGAAATTCATTGAAAGCTACACATACACTAACAAAAACTCACAATATCCGCTCAGCCATCTGCAATGCTTCCCATCTTGGACTCCGTGGATACTCAGCTAGAAGAGGAGATTTTTGGTACTCTTGTGGTAATATACGCTGCAATACGTCACAATGATTACCCATTCGATAAGCAAATTTGAAAAAGAACATTTAATCAGCGAATATTAGCAAACCTGGGGAACTAATGCCACAAATAACTATAAAGGCCAATTGATCCTCAAAACTCATTCAGTAATAAAATTGACATAAAGTATAATTAACATGTCCGCATAGAAATTCATTCAAAACCTAAATCTGTCTTAAAATGGGATCTAAACACTGTACTCAAGAACCTGAGCATTTTACATACTAGGAAAAGTAAATACATTGCCTAACAACTTTGGAATATCAGCGCTGGCTGTGGCTTAGGAAACTGAGTTGAAATAAAAAAAAAAAAAAGTGCACCTAAAGCAACAGTACAATCAAAAGTTAACTTATGAAAAAGGCTGAGTTGAGTAAAAAAACCAGTAAAAAGGAATACATGTACCAAAAGGTAGATACAAGAACTAGTTACAATAAAATCAAAAACATCCTAAATGATCTGGAATCTCATCCATGCTTAAAGAATAGTCCCTACTAGGCCTAAATATTAAATTACACCAAAACTGAAAATGGTATAATCAGTAATTATCTAATGGTACCAGAAAAACAAAGGATCCAGAAAAAGCAAGAAATGTGGCCTTTCAGTAGAAGACCTGCCAAGGAAAGCAATGATAAATTAATAATCATGTTAAAAGGTTCTAATGCTTCATATATGTAGATAAGTGGCAAGATTAATGCAAACCGTCTCAGCTTTCAAAGTTCTTCCAAACAATGGGGCTAATGCCTTTATTAAGTGTCTTCTTATGTCAATCAATGAAACAGCTTCCACGAACTGTTTCTGAAGAGATTCTTCTAGGTTAGGAAGATATTCAGCCATGCACCTTCCAATGAAAAGGTAAAAAACTAATGGAGACTTGTCAGCACAAGTTGTATCTATCTTTATGAATATGCAACACATGAAGGCATAATGAATTGCATAACTCACATTCCGTCCAACCATGAAGGAAGCTTCACATCATCAATAGAAAACAGAGCTCTCAGCTCATTAGTTGACATTAATTTTAAACGAGGTGCTGAAAGGGTAGATGCATACTTTCTTCCAAGAGAATATATTACCTGCAAGATTACTGACTTCATAGAGGTAGGAGAGAAATGGAGATCAGAAAGGAAAAAAGAATTTGAACAACAATGCAATAACATACAAGTTACCTTTTAAGAATTAAATTAAACATAAATGAGAGGGAAAAGAATGAAAAGGGTAACCTGTAAATATATTTTTTGAGGATGTCTCGAAAGGCAACCATGCATCATTTTGTTCATGTTCATATCCATTACAGGCACAGTAGATTTGGCCTCTTCTGGCTACGCTAAAATTCGAAGGCATATAAACGATGGGTTTAATTAAAAATAAATTACGTTTTTTAAGCACACTAGCAATCTATTTATAATGACCATATTAATTAAAGGCATACCGTTTCAGCACCTGAACAAATATGCATTTCAATTTCCCACAGCAAAATGAAGGATTTGGAAAAAGGGGATAAGTTAAGGCACTAATCAATTAGTTCAGTTTACAAATGCAAATGGCTCACAAAATTGAAGAGCTTCAACAGTGGCAAACATGAAACTAAGCCAATACTAGATTAAAAAAAAGAGAATAGATTCAGATCATTGTGCTTAAAAATTTGCACATTAACATCAATGACTTGATAGTGACTAAAGATACTAACAAGACCAAATTGCAATCATATGATGGCCAAATTTTTATCTTTTAGTTTGTTCATATAGGAATAGACATGAACAAAAAATAGGAAGGAAGTGAAGGGTAAAGACATGTATATATTGGTTAACATATGTGATGACAATGGTCGATATTCAATGATAACTTACTAAGATAAGTCCTGCAAGCATTGAGAAAAAGGTAGTGAAAAAAAATGTCTCTAAATTATTTAAACATTATCTCCTCATTCATTACTCTTAATCTTAACCTGAAAGAATACTAAAAAAAGAATTGCAATTCATGTTAAGAAAACGACCCAGAGCAGGAATTTCAAATCATTTTTTATCAGAAACCAAAATTTATATGCCAAAAAGTTACCTCTCTAGAACAAATAGTGCTAATCTCAAATTTCAACCTATCATCATCCACTTCTCCAACACGTTTCCTCTGGTAAGACATACATTGATCCCTATTTACAGGAAAAAAAAAAAAATTCATTGCTATTTTTCCCACTACCATAAGAGACTTTGATATCCATTACAATAGCAACTTTAAGTAAACACCAAAACTAACCTCAATTCCTGAATTAAAGCTAGTAGCCTGGTTTAGTATTTATTATTCCAATCAGACATAATGTTTCAAGTCGTCGACTTCAAGTCCCCCTCTCCTTCAACCCCTTGCATGTGTTATAGGTGAAAGTCCTCATCTTCGGGTCCAAATATAATATCTGGAGGAGCCAATGGAAACTCCGCATTGTATATAACATCCCCAGGATCAATGCAAGCAAAATTGTCCATAAAACATTACCCAATAAATGAAAACAATTTACTAACAAATCTTGCGTTTGGCAATAAAAAATCTCACTGACATTTGATATGGTCTAAGCAGTATGGAATAGGCAATGGAAACCGGTCGAGGCCCCCGTGTAAGGTTCCCACCAGACAACACTTGCACAACCTTCAAAGCAAAATTACAAGAGAAAAGTGAAAATTTTGTTACTGTAAAAGGGAAACCTTAGTTCTGAATCAAAGCAGTGTTGTTGATTGACATGAGAAATTTGATGGAAATCTCCAATATCAAAACTTAAAAGAGAACTTACATAAACAAAAAGAAGAAGAAGAAGCGGGGGGTTTTAGGGCCAGATGGAATTACCTTGATTTTGTGAGGGAAGTGATTGATTAGGTAGTGGAGCTGAGCTGAAATGAAAGGAGGGAAGCCATCGAAAGACATGCCTTGCTGGCTCCTTAACTCTCAAGGAGATCGCTTCTGATTCTTCTTGCTTTGCTGATGCTTTAAGCCGACAATTTTTGCGGCAAGAGGCTTCCAATTTACTCCCCGGCAATCAACTGGCGATCAAGAGAAGGAAAAAGAGGTATTAACCACTGAAATTGAATTCTTTAAATGGTAAGTTGTAAGTTCATGAATAGGAATATAGGATGGCAATGTCAGCTGTTGGTTTGATTCGGATATCTCGCTTCTTAAGTTGAAATTGATCTTTGAATGTTTAAAAGGCTACAAATTTGGGCCGTAAAAGGTTATTGTGAGTCGGATCATTCAGCAACCCATTCTCTTTCTTGTTATTTACTTTTTTTGTTTTATATTTGGCCCAAATCCACATAACAAAAAACCCAATTTTGAGAATGAAGCCGTTGACACCCCATGCCTATCTGACAAAATAATTGAACCCTTGAAATCCAAATTTTAAGTCTCTCCAACCCGAGGACGAACCACAAAAGGATCTTCCAGCCCAAGTAAAGCACATCCATTCCTTCCTTCTCTACCTGAATTTGCTCCTATTTCCATAGCTTGACATAGGAAAGTTTCAAAGACAATATTATTATGCCAAATAGCGAACTAGTTAAACTTCTATTGAATTGGTTAGGCCTACTACACTCGGTAACTTTTTCCATATTCTAATCCCTTACTCGGTACCACCACCTTTTTCTCTTTTCTTTCATGTCCCTGTTCAAATGTTTCTTTCAACTGCATTGCCAACTGAAACCAAACTTCAATTGATGTGGCATACCTTTTACCTATTCAAAAAGTTGTGTTCGAATCTGTTACATTATGATGTAAACCTATCTCAGAAATCCCATCACTATCTCAAATCTTTGAACGTGTTAACTGATCCTTCCAGCTTCTTACTTTTCCTCTGTTTATTACATTCATAGTTCCAACTGCTCCAATTTCAATTTTGAAGGTCCACACCAGTTTCATTCTCTATATAAGCAATCATAGAGCATCAAAATTTCATAGCAGCCTATCTTTTTCACAAGGATGCAGATATTCAAAACCCCAAATTCATGCCTCCTTTTCTTTCTTCTGGTGCTGGCTTTCTCAATTCTGACTCCATCAGGCACTGCGGAAACAACTAGAAACCAGCCGGAAGCTCCTGCAGGCGTTCCCCAAAATGAAGGGAACAATGCTCCATTGATCGATTCCCCTCCCAATGATACTCATGTTAACAACATTCCATTTGCTAAACCTGTTGGCAACCAAGGGCAGCACTCTCAACTGGGTTACCAGCAGCAACAATACCCTAACTATCCACAGCAGAGCTTTAACCAGCCTCTGTCGGGCATCAGTCAGCCATATTCTACTATAAACCAGCCTTACTCCGGGTTTAATCAACCTTTTGGGGATACTAACCAACAAGGCTCACTGGAAAACGCTGCTTTTTATAATGGGGTTTCAAAGGAGAAGACTTGCATTCAGGGTGTTGTCTTGGTTTCTCTACTTACGTTGATGGTTTGCTTTGGGTTCCTTGTTTAGAAACCCATTGCTGAGTGATGAACAACAAATCTATAATAATTATCTAGGTGTTAATGATGTATCCTATCTATCTCCACGCTTACTCGTAATCCCCCTTTAATCTATTCGCCTATCTTAGATGTACGGCTTTGATTTGCTTACCGTGTAGTTTGGATTTAGGAACCCAAGTTATATTCCAATCCGAGATACACAAATACATTCCAATTTGAGATCCACAAATTTGAACTTGATTTATTGAGCTTTCCTTCAAGATTGAAATCAGGTGGTAGTTTTAGGAGGGAGTGCATCCTTGTGAACAACAAACCTGAAGGATCACGTTTACTTTGGGATTCTCGCACCTACTTTATACAAAAAAAATCATCTCCTTTTGCTTATCTCGCTAGCCGTTGTGGGATTAGAGTACATCTGAAAATTTTAAACCTAGCTTAGGGTTTTTATGCTTTAGCCAATTAGTATAATATATTATATATAAAAAAGCTGTGAATTGTGATTTTAGCCTTTAAAAATTTTGAACACAGAATAGAATAATTCGGGTACCAATTGGTTGCTTTAAAGGGTTGATCTATTCGAATTGCTAAATGACTTGGTAAAATTAATTGTTAAACTCTTCAATTTTAATCAATCAATCTTATATTATGCTTTTATATTATGCAACTTTTTAAGTAGAATTCAACTTTTATGATACTGAGAACTTGGTTCGATGTAAGAACCTCAAACCAAGGGCATGTAAATCTCGACAAAATCATTCAATGAACAAATTGAATCAATTAAATCTCTTCAATGCTTCAAAAAGAGTTCTTTATTTATTTGCAAGACCTGAAATTTAACGAACATTATATATATTTTTTATTGAACAATTTAATTTTCATTTGTTGGTTTGAATATCAGTAAAATCTATTAATGAAGTAAAAAATAATTACATAATTCTAAAAAATAGGCAATTGGCAATTGCCTTATTATCCTCCTTATAACCTGTCTCAAGCCTATGCAAGGGGAGCTTTAGGAAACCATTTTGTTAGGTGGGCTTGCGTTCAAGTTCGAGGTTTACTTAAATTTGAGACTCAAAGCTCAGGATGAAGTTCCATCAATTTCATTTTTTAGTTTGAATGCAATTCGAGATAAGATCAAACTACTCAAATTCGTACAATTAAAATATATTTGTTTAATAAAAATGAGTTTGATTATATGTTCAACTTCAAGACGAAGAATCCCTACGCTGGAAGGTGCCTTCTGAACACTAAAATCACTGGAGATGATGCTCCAGGAGAGCGTCGGCGCATGGTTTTTAATACCGAAGGTGAATTTTTTAGCTACTTGGGAGCTTCTTCTAACAATTTAAACCAACTTTTTTAAATGCCCGGTGGCCTTGTCTCAGCTTTTGTGCATTTGATCATTTGAAGTTGAATGGCACATGGAAAGTACCGTGCAGAGAAGGACAGTCCATTGGTCTCATTGCTGATGGTGTTGACAAGAACTGAAAACCCCA
The DNA here is from genome assembly GCA_038382065.1 of Adansonia grandidieri. Classification (NCBI taxonomy): domain Eukaryota; kingdom Viridiplantae; phylum Streptophyta; class Magnoliopsida; order Malvales; family Malvaceae; genus Adansonia; species Adansonia grandidieri. The sequence continues at coordinate 144,071 of JBBYHK010000017.1, read as the reverse complement.
CAAGCTTAGATTGTACTCTATCGCTAGTAGTGCATTGGGAGACTTTGGCAATTCTCAAATTGTAATGATCTGCTTTGTTCAAATATTTCTTAAAGGACATGTCTTAAATTTTAAAGTGTGGTACTGTGGTTTTCTCCGGTTTCTTTGTCTAATTAATTCAGAGACTGATTTTTAACCTGCTTCTGATGAACTTGTAATTGCAGGTTTCCTTGTGAGTCAGCAGGCTTGTTTACACCAATGAACAAGGAGGGATAGTGAAAGGAGTTTGCTCAAATTTCCTGTGTAAGCATTTTAAAACTTTCTTATTTCTCTAATAAATCTAAGAAAGCGCCCTCACTTTGATCATGGTTATAGCACATTTAATATTGATTCTTGAACAGACCACCTGGGACAAAAATCTGATGGGTAATGATCTAGTCTTCATGACAGTTCTTATTCCTTGATGTAGTGATATGTTTAATCTGCAGCATGTTGGTTTGTTAATTAGCATTATAAAGAAGTTTTACTATCTTTATATATAGTTTTTTTCTATTATGAATGGGGTTGTCTTCCAAAATATGGATTGATAATATGTTATTGCACAAACATAAATAAACATTTTGTTTTAAATAAGGAAGTTTATCATATGGTTAAAACTTCGTATGATAGATTGAATCACAGCAGCTGCCAAGGTTGATGCCCTCTTCCTTAGGTGCCAAATGGTGACCAAGAAGAGATCTGAAACACTTTCTCTCTTGTAACTATAAGAAATCATTTTACTGATTCAGTTGAAGACATGATAAGTCATCGCAATGATTTCCATATTTTATATTTGATACTTTTGTTATTGAAGCTTATTATAAGGCCTAGGAAAACTTGTCAGCTTTATTAACGTAATAAACTTTGATAGACCTCGTCTTTCTAGCAGGAAAAAAGCATTGGAAAGATGGTATTAATTATTATCCTTTATCAATTGCAGTTGCCCCATTCAGGTGACTTGAAGCCTGGTGCAGAAATGAAGATCGTTGGACCTGTTGGGAAAGAGATGCTTATGCCAAAAGATACAAATGCCACCATCATAATGGTTGCTTTTTCATTATTAGCTCTTTACAGAATATAATACAGCCAAGGACTTGTTGGGTTAACATATTTACCATCTCGTTATTTGAGCATTTCTTAACATAGTTATGTTTGGTTCCCTTATTGCAGCTTGCAGCTTGCAACTGGAACTGGAATTGCTCCTTTTCCTGTTCATTCTTAATGGAAGATGTTTTTTGAGAAGCACTATGACGACAAGGTCGGTGTGATGTCCATAGCTTACAAAACAAAATTATCAAAGTTATGGAATGTACTTGACCTGTTATTGGCATGAGATGCAGTTTAATGGGTTGGCTTGACTCTTCTTGGGTGTTCCCACCAGTAGCTCATTGCTCTACAAGGAGGCAAGCTTTCTTAACCCTTACATTATTCATTTGTTGGTACTAGAATCGATTGGATTAGAAGTTTTTATCTGTTCTATTTTCTTCATGCTTTCAACTCAGGAATTTGAGAGATGAAGGAGAAGGCACCAAATAACTTCAGGGTGGATTACGCCGTGAGCAGAGAGCAAACAAATGACAAGGGTGAGAAGATGTATTTCCAAAGCCGAATGGCCCAGTATGCTGAAGAGCTATGGGAATAGCTCGAGAAAGATAACGCCTTTGTTTATATGTGCGGGCTCAAGGGAATGGAAAAGGGAATCGATGACATCATGGCTTTTTGGCTGCCAGAGATGGTAATTTATGTGCAAATTTAACTTCATCATTTGCAAAAAATATGATTCAATATACTAACTTTTAATCCTACCAGGTATTGATTGGATTGAATACAAGGGACAACTGAAGAAAGCAGAACAATGGAACGTCGGAGTCTACTGATCTTGGGTGAATTATATTTATAGAGGGGATTTTGGATTTTGCCATTCCACTCATTTCCTCCCTTCTCTTTGCACCATTTCTTATTTACCTTCTTTGATTTAGGAGTTGAATAACATCAGTTCAACTCGTAAAAGTTCTAACCTCAAGACAGGTTGTATAGTGCAAAGTTGAAGGAGATTAACTCCTTCCCCTTGTATCTTCTAATATTTCTTTTTCCAGTCAAACGTGAAACTTTTTACACTTGTGATTACTTAATGGAACTGCAATGCAAGGGTTCATTACTATGTTCTACTTATCATTGGGCCTCCGTTTCAGTTAAAACTCTACATATATTTATTTTAGGGCTTTCAAGAATCAGTTCTTGGTTGCCGGCACAGCAGCAAGATTCAGGCCGAAATTCGTCTTACATTTAGCTTTCTGTTCATGCTCAAGCCCAACTGCTGACACCATCCACCAAATTAAGTGCCAAATCTAGGGTTTGGGCTAACAGCAAATTCACCCAGACTATTTTTTTTTTATTACCGGAGCTCGTGCTTTTTCAAGGCACATCGTTTGTTGAGGAGAGCAAGGCACGGCTGATACGGCCGCTAAGGCAATGGCCGCAATTGCAGCAGCCCCAAAACGCTGCTTACGAACAACACTCGGTCATTTCCTCTACACTCCCTTCTGCTAACAGTATCTACTAAAACTCACTCCCCTTGTTTCTCTTTCGCCACTTCGACTTCTTTCCGGTAGTCACAGCCCCCGCGGACTGAGATTGCCCAATGCTCCACCGCCATCTGATCTCCAAGACGGCGAAACTAGCGATTCGCAACCCGATGTAAACAAGAGCCGCAACTAGAAGAAGCGCGAGGCTCGACGCGCCGTCCAGTGGCGTATGGACCTTGCATCCTTCGCCACCCCTCAAATCAAACGCTTCCTCTGGTAAACTGCAATCCCAAAAACATAACTTCATTATGAAAATATGTTTAAATCTTGAACTGGTATACATAGTGAAGGCACCATTTTTATTTGTTCAATTGTTTGCTGTGTATTAGAGTGGCTTCTCTCGAACACGACGTGTTCGACACTTTAATGTTGGTTAAGGTAGTTGAGAACTTTAAGGTTTTATGTTTTGTTCTGTAACTTTGAAGTCTCTTAGTTTCTCATTGTTATTACTTAATAAAATGTTATTGAAGGCGAAGTGTTTGGTTTTTGGTTGCAGAGACTAGGCCCTTATGTTAGACAGGGAAAGCGAAGGCAGTTTAATTATATTGGTAAGCAAAATATGTTTACGCAAATTGATTTATATTCCTTTAATGTTCTTTTTACAATCTCTGTTTTATCACTATAGTAATTTCATTATTTTTTGGTGGTTTAATGCATTGTGCTTAAGTTATTTGACCTTACCTTTTAGATATTGAATGAATGTGTGTTAGGGAAACTGCTGCGGGAAGTAGATCCTGAATTGATGGATGTTTTGATACGGGCTACTATGACCAGAAAACGCTGCAGGCTTTAGCTGGTTCAAAGACGCAAATCCTTGAAGAAGAAGAGGATTACAACGATGAAGAAGTTGACGATGATGATCAATTCAAATATAGTGTAATTTAAGTTTGAATTACACCTTGTGATTTGAAGAATTATAATGAGCTTAAGCTGATTACATGTGGTATTTGCTTACTCGTTGAGCTTTTTACATGCAGACATCGCAGGAGTTTGTCAACATTGCAAATAGATGGTTTGATGGGCTGATCGGTAACGATAATGAAATTACAAATGAAGTATATTCAGTTCACAGTGTTGATTTTGATCGTCAGGTTAGCAAACTGTCATATTTTCGATTTCGATCCTATGTCAAATGTTTCTCACTTATTGGCGAAAGTTCATCGAGTGAAGAATGTTTTAGTTGATATAGATTTCTCTTTGACTGACAAAGAAGCTAGAAGCAAGCTATCAAAACCCGACTTTTAAAGAAAATTCCAGGCGAGAACATGACATTAAATTGTTTGATTGACTAACATGAAAACTTATATTTCTCTTTTGAGCTGTTACATCACATAAATCTATAAACATATTGCATTTTTTTTTTTTTTGGCTTATGCTTTTATGTTCATGTATCAAGTTGGTGTTGCATGGCAGGAATTGCGTAAACTTGTTCGAAGAGTGCAAATAATTCATGAACAAAGCCAGATGTGACTGAAGAAGACAGGGCAAAAGTAGAAGCAGCGGTTATGAGTGCCAAGAAGTCCCTCACTCGTTTTCTACGTATCCTCGCCAGGCAATTGCCAAGTTTTGCTTAGTTTGACCTGTATCAGTAACATCACTATTTAGTACCATGATTTAATTCTTTTTCTGATGCATATTATACTACGTACGGTGAGAATTAATTCATTTATAAAAGAAATTGCAAAATCCTTGAGACCCACGGGCATGTGCTGCTAACTGAAAGAATTTCCTTTTTAAATGATTAATGAAAAGGCCGAAAAGAACCAATCAAAGCCCAATAGTTGCGGGATTTCTCTAAAACCACAGGCTAAACTAGCCCAAAGAAAATAAGGGGTCGGCTAAACACACAAAAGTTTTTTTGGGCCAAGAACACAAGAAAGTTCAATAAGCTGTATTTTGGGCTTAATTGCGTTGGAAGACTTGGTGTTGCTGCACAGATTAATAGGCTTTCATGATTTTACATAGTCTAGAGTTTCCTAAGCTCTGGGTTTCCATTTCGTGCGAGTCCAATCAAGACCAATGTCTGTCGCAATTGTTCTATTTATTTTTCCAAATGTAGTGGATCACTGGGCTAATGGAAAGTCCGTGAGTAGCCTGCCAATGGACGGCAATTAGACAATGACAGATATGTCATGATAGACGGCAACAAACATTTGCCTGTTAAATTAAGCAACCCTGATAGTCCATCAATAATTGCCGTTTTAATTTTCTCACCAGGCCTGCCTTTTGCATCAGCTGATGTTGATTTTACAATGTCAGGCAAACGCATCAAAAAGATTGCTTAGATATTCTTATCACCTCCCATTGTTGGAAGGATACGAATGATATGATGGCATCTCTTTTGGGTGCTTCTAATCATCCAATCATAAATATGATTTAAGCATTTCAACAAATGACAAAACATCCC
>JBBYHK010000017.1:46640-138961 GCA_038382065.1 Adansonia grandidieri | reverse complement strand
CGAATCTATTGATAAATCAACTTCCTTTGTTATGAGGGTTCACATATATGTCATAATCTTAGTCTCTCCTTAAGTCTTAAAACTAGCATTTTTTTTATTCCAATGCCGACGAGATGTTTTTGTTTTGCTTGAAAGTGAATCTCGTTTTAGCGCAGGCGTGAATCATTTAGAATAATATTCAGATTAATGCACTGACCTTCTTGCAGTTACGAAAAAATGTCATTTTCTTGCTGATTGATACGATTATCCTAAAGCCGGCTGTTGAACACTTTTTGAGATTAATAAAAAATGAAAAGGATGGGTGCTTTATATTAGAGAAAATTATATTCAAACACTTAATTTCTGGTCCAAATCCGAATAGTTAGTAAGAAATTCTCTGCTTCTAGTTAATAGATACAATTAACCTTGTCGAACTTGCAAACTATTATCGTTGTTTAAATGTCAATGGTCTAAACCGTTGCCCATAATATTCATTTTGGGTTTTCAACCTAATAGCAAGAGAAGTAGCATTTGGATTCTACTTCTCTAACTGTCATTTAATTTATATTCCCTTTTCTTATAACATAAATTCATAAGAATATTTTCCCCTTTGATCGATCAACTGATGACCTTATAATTTATTAGCGACCCTACCATGCAACAAAAATTTTAGGTGAGGGACGACAAAGGAACAAGCCTGAATGGTTTGATTATGAGATGAAAAATGAATTCAGTGAACAAATGTTATTCACGTGGTTGAAAATTCAGATGTTTCGCATGCATAATGGGATAAGATTGCGTAGGCCATATTAAACAATACCAGTAGGTCTAAAGTTCGAATAGCTCTCTAAGCGAACCTCATCCGTAATATTTTAAAACGTGTAATAAGTAATCTCTTCGCTAACATTTTTATCATTTTTATTTTTAAAGTTGTCACTTGCATAAGACGTGATTTTTTCAGTAAGCATAAAAAATAAAAAGAAAATTTTACAGTTAAAAGAGAATAGGAAAAAAAGGAATTGCTATTAAATAAGCCTTTGATTTCTTCTTCCTCGTGAAAACTTAATCAGTCAAGAAAATTTTTTTTCCTCCTAGGTTTTATGAATTGGGTTGATTGATTAGTAAATATTTATAATTAAATGTTCAAAGTAAAGCAATAATATAAAAAAATTTTAAAATTTATAATTTAAAATATTGATAACGTTACATTTCTTATTATAATTAAATATTATATTTATTTAAATAATAAATTATATTTATTAAAATAATAAATTATATTAGTTATATTACTAATTTGTTATTTGCTATGAAAATAAATAATATTATATATTGTTAAAATATAAATATGTATATTGAATAATATTCGAAATATATTGAAAATTATAATATTAAATTAATTTTGTAGTAATATTTTAAAATATTTTTAAAATTAAAAAATAAATATTTTTATTAATAGTAATATTTGTCTTTAGTCAAGTTAAATTTCAATTTAAAAATCATATTACTTATAATAAATCATTTTCCGTTCACCAAATTATTTCCACAAAACAAATATAAAAAAAAAAAATACAAAAAGTATTTCCGGCAAAACAAATAAACCTATGATTTTTATTGTTTTGTTTGTGAACAAGAACAAAAAGTGATAGCAATCTCAATAAATTTACCCATTGATAGACGTTAGAATAAACGGAAAATGTGAACTTTATGACAACTAAATTATAAACAAGCACTATTGGCAGGGCACGTAGAGGGGCCAGGGGATATCTACTCTCGAATTTTAATATTTGCATTAATTTTTCTTATTTTTAAATTATAATCTTTTTTGTATTTCGTTTCATATCTGTCTTAACTGAAAATTCAAATCGGTAAAAGATAAAAATAAGATGGAATCCAATCATATTCTATTGATGTCTTTTTTTGTTTGTCATTTTTCTAGGTTAGGGAATATAAACTCCGAGGCTGAAAGAATCAGCCTGAGAAGGTAACTGAATTCCAAACTGTTTATCGTCCTCCACAGCAATCTTTGAGAGGGTACCCTGGTCAAAACTCTAGCATCATCAGTCAAGGATTTGTTTTTACATAAAACTGCTAATTAAGATCATACCAGCGGCTTTGCTTGAAATTTAATATTTATTATTTGAGTTGAGGCTATATGAGGTTAAAATCAATCCATGTAATAAGTAATGGTAGTATTTAAATTGTCATTATGGGTGTATCTTCAGTTGTGTTGTATTTATTGTAATTATAAATGTAATGAATATATCGTATTCAATTATAATAAATATTGATAGTAAATATAAAATCACAAAATAACATAACATTAGAATCAGTATTTAAATCATGATAATACACATTTTAGAGTTTAAATTGTGGGTCAGATCTGAGGTTGGATTCTTTGGAAGACTTAAGTTCACTTGCTGTACATAGTTGCAATAAAACAATCACGTTCCTCTCGTCCTACTTCAGGGTACCGGCCACAAAGACAAGTTTCATCACATCGGACAGAGGAATCATCATACCAGGTTAGGTTCCCGTATCTATCAAATATACCAAACTGAAATGGGACAATTCTAGGCGTGAAAAAAACTTATCATACCAGTGGAGTGTACGAATGTTAATTGAACACGAATTTGAAATGGGATTTTGAAGTGTGGAGAGGCGACAAATATTTTGGCAAAAAAATTGTTTGAAACTAAGGGATGTTACTCGTGTCATTCATGACATGGATTATAGCCACTTGTTTAACTTTCGCGCTCACCCTTTACTTTGACATCATCATCTGCGGCAGCATGCATATGTTCGGTAGATTCTTCCTTTTCTTCAAATTCTCACTAACCTTGACAATGTCCCTTTATGCTGAATCTAAGCTGAGGACAAGTGCTGATAGTACTAAAATCTGAGCTACAATTTCATACCTTAAAATCCTGTTGACAAGTGCTGACAATTACCACGTGTTTTTGAAATTTGTTTCATTCAATTTTGCCGAAGATTGTTACGACTGCCTGCCATAATTAACCAAGTAGACAAGTCACTGGTAACTTAAATTGAAATTAGAAATTTAAAAGTAGTATCACTTTTAATTACATTGCTCTCACAACTTGGTTTTGAACGGTCTTAGGCCAGCTGAGTGCATTCCTAGCAATCCTAGTAAGCGAGAACGACCCACAGCCAATAACATAAAAAACTATGAATTTAGGGGCACGAAGAACACCCTATGTCGGTCTTCCAAGCTGGCGTGCGGAGAGAGCTAACTGCAAAATTAAGCACAAAATCCTGATGTTCGGTCGTTTAAGGCGGCGGCTGCGCGTAACATATATTCAAAACAAAACTTGTTTAGTTTTACTCAAGAGGGGAACTTCAGCATTTAAGCTGAGAATTGAGATATTTTTTTTAATTGTGGTAGATGGGAGTTAAAATTTCCTGAGTAGTTGTTTTCAGGTTAGACTAATTTTGCTTTCTGATACCTAATTGTTAGAATTTGACCATGATCTGTTCAACTAATAAACAGCGTTAATTCATTTGTTCTTCCTTCTTTTACTATACCATGAAAATTAAGTTAAATATAGAAGTTGTCAAGCTAGTTCAACAATATACTCTGCTTAATTCTTGGGTGGGGGGCAATGGGGGCCCCAATCACTTTTAAAAAATTGGCTACAGTCGACTGGGAGGATTATGTTTGAAAGGTTTGACCTTTGAGACTATTGAGAAAAGTGAGGAAAAAAAAACGTGTCTTCAACGATAAAGCTAACCAAAGATCTTCCTTTAATACTCCGTAGCTAGGTCCTCTTTCTTATTATATACTAAAACCATAGTAAATTGTTTAGTGAAAGGACCAAGCGAACATATAAGAGATGTAGCCTGCCGCAATTGACTAGGTTTTCTCCATCATCATTGTCATCATCGTTTGACAATAATTTTTTTATTAGGTTAATTTCACACTTGATCCTGAAGTATAATAAAATTTGAAAAGTGATACTTATAATTTAGAAAAAAATATTGATAATGTGATATTTGCGTATAATTTTTACCGTTCTTTGCAGTCTTGAAAATTTGATCTAATTTTTTATTATGTGACTATAAAGAACGTGATTTAATGATGTTAATATAGGTCATTTATAATCTACTATCAGCAGTTGCAGATTGCAAGAATTAGAAAAAGAAGAAATCTTAATGGGTAGATTTTCATCATACATACAGCAAATGCTTAGGTAAAAATTCTAAAAGCCAGTAACTTACATATTAGGGTGAAACTAGTAACAATTGTTGGGTCTTATTTTTGAGATTCCGAAAGTTACATAACCTTAATAGGAATAACCAATACTCCAATATTTTTATTTTCAGCGCAATAAGGTTTTAGGGATTCTAACCATGATCTATTAGCAGCTTCTTGGACCATCATCCTTTTGTTACCAACGTTAATCAGGAGCTAATACCATATGTAGCTTTATTCTCCGTAATTTGATAAATGGTCTTTTTTTGACAAAAGCACCTTCGTCTCTAATGTTAGTTTTTATGTCTTAATGTTGCGTTTTTCACCACTTAAATATTTTCCTCTACAACTATAGCACGTATACTTTTCAAATGAATATATCAGAAAACAGATTTTCAGTCATTATCTTTTGCTATAACATCTATGTTATAGGATCCGTGTCGGAAGAAAAACTTGTTGTAAAACTGGCTTTAATTGGTCATGAGAAGTTCAGCTTGAAAAATGGAAATTATAGATAAAAGAGAAAGTCAGGTTGGCATGATAAATGCCCAAGTATAATTTCACTAACAATTGAAGGTTGCCCGATTTCCATTGATGACAATATTGTCAATTTGCCATCCTTATTACCTATAGGTTGGTTAAAATTCCATTATTAAGAATGAAATACTCGAAAATTAAAATTAAAGTATATGAACTGTCCCGGCTTGATTAATTACCAAATTTATGACACTACCAAATGGATCTGCTATCTTTGCAGCTTAGTCTTTACTTCTAGCCAACATCATTTCCACACTCTACACATGTATTGCACCTTGATTATTTATTTATTTTTTAATAAAGGAAGTTATACGTAGTTTGAGAATAAAAAAATATTAAAAATATTAAAATTTAAATATTAAATCTATTAAAAGTTACCCTTTAAATAACTTTATTACAATTTCATTAAGTGTATAAATTTGTAATGCAAAAATTGAAAAATATTGTCAATATGTTAATAATGAAGATTACTTAAAACTCATTTTGATCTCATTTACAGACACCCAACTATATTCCATCACAAAAAGGGCACTTTAGAAACACTTTTCATAGATTGAATTTCTTCTGGGCAAAATCCAAATTGACCCCTTAATTCATTGAAAGAGAAAAAAAAAAATCAACACTATTGTAAACATAAAACCATATACAGTAGTTTATGCAAATTGGTCAAAGGACAATTAACAACGCTACCAAAATTTTAACCGCAGCCTAACGTTTACCCAAATTGCACTACCTAATGTTCTTTCGAGCAAGAATTGGTCATAATATCTGAGCCTTATTTAAAAGTGTTAATTAGATAGATTATTAGAATTATTTTACCATAATCAACACCACTTTTTCTTATTACAGGTACCAATATAAATAGTAGTTATTAAAAGTTTCAGTAAATTAAGTAGTATCACGTTTCGAATGTAAAACTTTTTTTTTTAATTTGTGTCAGAGCCTTCTATTTCTATCTACAATCTGTATTTATTTACAAAATTTTACAGGCAAAATTCAAAGAGGGAGGAAATAAATGATTAAATTGTCAACTAGACACTGCAACTGGTCTCACGGTGCGGTAGCGTATACAACTTGCTCTGCGGCCGCTTCCTAGTAGACCCCACATTTATCTTGTCTGACTGTATCTGACTATAATTCCTTAAAGCACATTTTCCCTTTATAAATACCTACTATCTATCCCCTATTGCAGAATCTTATGCTCATCCGATCCCCATTTCTGCAGAAAAAGAATACGGAGAAGAGTGTTGGATTTGCCCACCCCCAACTTCCTCTTCTTCTTTCTCGTCTTATAAAAGATTCTTCTTGCGAACTTCAAGCTTAATGGCCCAATCTACATTAGTTGCTGCTATCTGTGTTCTTATTCTGTCGCATACGTTCATATCAGGTACTCCTTGGGAGACCTTGAATGATAGTTAATCTTTATTTTTTTGGGTTAATTGTAAGGATATTTCGAATTTCAAGTTTGGGTTTTTTTCTTTTTTTAACTAATTTTCAATACATTGTAACAGGTGTGAAAGCAACAACCTTTACTATAGTAAACAAATGCGATTATGTGGTGTGGCCTGGAATTCTCTCAAACGCAGGTGTTCCAACACTCTCAACAACAGGTTTCACTCTCCAAAGCGGCGAAACCAAAACCATTACTGCACCGACATCATGGGGTGGTCGCTTTTGGGGTAGAACCCATTGCTCTCAGGATTCCACTGGAAAATTTTCTTGCCTTACGGGTGATTGTGGCTCCGAGAAGCTAGAATGTTCAGGAAATGGCGCTGCTCCGCCAGCCACTTTGGCTGAATTTACTTTGGATGGTGCTGGTGGTCTTGATTTTTTCGATGTGAGTTTGGTGGACGGTTACAACATCCCTATGTTGGTAGTGCCACAGGGTGGCACGGGGCAAAACTGTACCAATACCGGCTGCGTAGTTGATCTCAACGGCTCGTGTCCTTCGGAGCTGAAGGTAATGAGCACAGACGGCGAAGATGGCGTCGCTTGCAAGAGTGCTTGTGAGGCCTTCCGCCAGCCTCAGTACTGTTGCAACGAAGCGTATAGCACGCCCGATACTTGCAAGCCATCTTCGTACTCGGAGGTCTTTAAGACAGCTTGCCCACGCGCTTACAGCTATGCCTATGACGACAAAACGAGCACCTTCACATGTGCGAATGCTGATTATACGATTACTTTTTGTCCTTCGCCAAATACTAGGTAAATTTACTTTACAAGCCTTCTAACTTTTGTTTGGGCATCTTTAACGTTAGAGGGTAATTTTGCCATGAAGGGAACACTGTCCCGACAAAGCTGCAAAAATAGACGTTGGCACGAAGAGTCTGTCACTTAGTTACCGCGCAACTTTTCACGTTGCTCTTCGAAAAACCAATCTAATCTGCAATCTTATGTCGGCTAGCTTCGGCATATTCTGACATTTACGTGATGACACAGCTAACCATTTGTTACAGTCAAAGCTCTGGCCATTACATTAGTTCTGAAGATTTGGTGCTTTATAGTTAAAGAAAAAAAATCTTAATGAAAATGTAGTTAAGAGTAGCCGCCCCCTAATGCTATGTAGGAGGTGGGGGTCTGCGGTTCTCTAGCTGATAAATATTAGCTGACTAATTAATACACGTCCATGGGAACATTCAATGTGCATCAAATCATAGCCAACTTCCCGCTTTTGATACAAAACCTGCAAATCGAGGCCAAATTGCACCGCCAGATTGAACAATGCACTCTCATCAAAGTTTTTTTTTTTTTATTGTAGTTATTGGGTATTCGCACAGTAATCAAAATAAATGCTTCCAATCCCGGGGAAACAAATTGTACTGCTACGTTAGATTGTTATTGTTTTTTCTTCAGAGTTTTTAACGGTTAGTTTTGGTACGTAATTTTGCAGCCTGAAATCATCACAAGGGCAGCAGAACACGGAAACCACAACAACGACGACGTCATCTCTTGTCAACGGCACAATGGTTTACCAAGGTGCCTTGGACGAAAGTGCGGCATCACCGTCCTCGTTTACCCACGTGTTCGGAATTGTCGGCATAACAATGGCAATTTGGTGGTCGTGGCAACTCTTCTAGTTTGTGCACTAATGTAACCTTAGAGACCATAATTAGGGCCCAAATTTTTTTTATTTACAAAAGCCCAATCTAACCAACTCTCTTCCCTTTGGGGCGGTGGGCGATGTCCTTATCATGTATGGGTTCTGAGACCCTGTGTGTCCCACGGTATCGACACACGGTGACGCGGTATCCAGTCATTGACAGAACTAGCTCACCCCTCAATTCAATTGAATCGAAGCCTCTTGGCCATTTGCTCTCTGTAACAATCCAATTGGCAACGTGCAAGGAGTGGTGGGTGGGGATGAAGGGGCCGAATGCGCGACAGAGGCTGCTAGTTAGGTTAAAAATTTATTTTTGTATTTTTATTTTGGAGGTCTTTCTAGTTAGTATCTTTTTTTTTTTATTTATATATATATATATATATATATATATATATATACAACTTATTATCGGTGGGGATGGGATTCATTAGATTGTTGGTTTCCAGGAATCTATGAATAATAATATTATCTTACACTACTACTGCAACATTTCCTTCGAAAATAATGAAATTAATTATTTTTATCACCAGTTTTTGTCTTGATGTTTACTGTCTTATTCATTTAGGAATTTAATTAATAGTGGTGTCTGGTCTCGTCAATAAAAATATTGATAGGTATTTATGGTGGAATGGATAATATAAATTAAATGAGAGGGTCAGGGTTATCATTGTTAAGGAGTAAGGACGTGCATACTGATGCTCTTTAACTCGGGGATTATTTTATTTTATTTATGTATATATGTCGGTATAAGAAAATGCTACTGCTATATATATATATATATACATACACCAGTGAATTTTGTCGATTGGGATAAGATTTTTTCCAGGGCTGATGCTCGAGACAATTTCCCTTTATTGGGTATGAAAGGGGTTGAAAGAAATGGTTGAAACTTCGAACTATTTTTTTTAAAGGCAGTAAAGTATAAATGTAGAGTTTTAATAATGAGTAATTAAGCCTATAGGCTTACTAGCTTGATCCACTTTTCACAAAGTTTCTTTAAGTTTAATGTTTAAAGCTTTCATTGGGTTTAATGTTTAAAACTTTCGAAGTTTAACAATTTTTAGGAAAAAAGGTAAAACAAAATCAAGCATTAATGAGGTTTCCCCTCGTTAGGGGCCCGCAGCGGGGCGCATTTAGTTGAATGGATAACATATAACTGCCCATTGTGTCGGTTGACGGTAGTACTGTCAACATTACCACGACCCTTAAAATTTTTGTCCAAAGAACCGATTCAAATCCTATCGGTTTGAATTCGATTTAATTAATTATTTTTATTAATTTTTTATTAATGTTATTTTAATATTATTTTTAATATATTTAAATAAATTTAGATATAAAATAATTATTTTATTTTATAAAAATTATTAAAAAATATAAGTAATTTTAATTTTAATTTTAATTTTTTATTTATTATTTATGATTTAAAAAGTAATTTGAATTGAATTAAAACATTTATCTAATCTGAATTGAATAAAAAAATTGATTTAGATCAATCAAACATTATAGCAATTTAACTATGTCCACGGTGCGTTCACATTTGATTAAACAATTTGTGTCTGAATGGGTAGACGGAAAGTGCCTAACCTTTATGAATTGTCTTAGTTTTATTTTAATCGAATATGTTGGACTGTCCCTTAATTGGCATAGTTGCAATGGACAGAAGACAACATTCTTGCACGCCATTTTCTCTTCATTAATTTATTAGTACCTCATTGAGTTTTCATATTCTCTTACAATTACAATCATAAAAGCAACAATAATGGAAACCCTTTTCACACATATTAACAAGTAATCCTGTTTTAATTATGCCAAAATATAATATTAATTAGGCAATTAATGGTTGCTTAAAAGCTTTAATTTAATAAACATCTATAGATGCTCTGATTGGCCTCAACATGTTAATATCAATTATGTGATTTAAAATCCAACATTGTCCCACATGACTGCTTTCGTCAATGCGTGGACGCATGCTTATCCGCTCCAAGGCTTCAGAAATTAAAATGCTCGACGGTTGCGTGACATATTAACCTTTGCCCGGACAACCATTTGCACTACCCAGATAGATGAAAAGTCTTAGTCTGCTAATCTGGCGAGGCTATGGCCCCATTGTTGAAACTGTCCATGGCTGAGGAGGCCGGGAATCTCCATTAATTAAGGGAGGTTCAGGTCGTTCTCAGAAGCTAGCATTGGTAAAAATCTCACGAGTCAGAGGCAAAATTCACAGCCGTCAGGCCATTCCAAGGAGCAAAGGGTAGTCAACCGAATATGGAAATCCAGCGGTTTTTTATGTTGACTGTGATTCAAACTTTATATTATTATATGCAAGTCTAAAACAGACAAAAAATGTGGCTCAGATATATGCTTTTTATATTTATATTTCAGCTGCCTCGTTGTATGACTTGTTGAATTGGGCTAAGAATGACTCGATCATCCACTCATTTAATATATATATATATATATATATATGTCCAGGTTCAGAAGAAAAAAAGCTTTTATTTTTTTGTAGTTTGAACCTCTGATTGTTGCGTCTTTGCCAAAATTTTTATTTGTCAAAGTAAATTGCCCCGAACTTGCGACGGCCAAAAAATAAAAATTGGTGGTCTGGCGAGTCTCTTGATCAGACGACATAGAACATGTTGGTAGTCAAAGGGAACAAAGGGAACCGTATGTTTTGCTTGGAGATGTAAGGAAATAATGGATCATTGGTTCATTTGTCTCTTTCGAACTCAATAGTCTGATGTGTACTAATGGATAAGGTTATTATAGACCAATACATTAATAATACACTACTGATTCTTATAATAATATATCTTTGTTTTTTAAACTTTGAAATAAAAGCTTCGCTTTTTTTTTGACTAAGCAAGCCAACTTCTTCAGACTGGGTTATCATATAATTTAAGCCTCATGTTGTATGGACCTTATGATCAATTCGGTTCAAACGGAACTGGGCAGAGACCTCTTAGGCGTGACCGGATGAGTCATAACTTTAGTTCTTCATCCTTTAACATTTGCACCTAACCCGGTGTTAGGAATAAATAAGAGTCCCACCAACAACTGATCATTTTATCGCGGATTATGGAGTCACCCACAAAATAATTTACAATTTATTAGATTTTGGCACACACCCGCCATGGTTATTATTATTTTTCTATGTGTGAATATTTAAAAATGTTTAACTTTTATACCTATTACCCAATTACATTTTGATTCTTTATTTAACAATCTTTTTATAATTTAATTCTGACTTTTGCATTACCAACTGATTAGTGTCACCTAACTTGACGACGTAAAACTTTTTTAACGGGAAAACCCCCTTCAACTGGAACACACCCTGCTGGCTCCTCACGTTTTACTGGAGCGGGAGGGCTCCGGTCCAACGGTTCGAGTCCCAGTGGGAGCAAAGGGGGTGTGAAATCCCCCCTTTTATCCTTTTTTATTTTTATTTATTTTTTATTAAATTATATTTTAATATAAATATTATTTAACATATATATATTTAATATAAATATAATTTTTAGTTTTTAATATATATTTTATTATTTAATTTTAATATAATTTTAATAATTTATTTTTTAAAATAAATATGCTTTTTATTAATTTATAATTATTATTTAACATAAATATAATTTTATTTATATTTTACTATTTAATATAAATTATTTTTAATTATTTATTTTATATACCCATTTAATCGAGTGTCCTTAATGGTTATTTTTTTTCATTTTAATGCCACCATTGCAATTAAACCCAAATATTTATCCAATTACTGATTTTAATCTCACTGGCACAACAACTATCTCATCACCATTGCTATTTTCAATCTTATCGGAATTAATCTCAACACCTATCAAAACAGAGTCTTAATGAACTCATTTATTAATAGTATAGGTAGGTTTATCGTTAGAATATATATAAAATTTATATAATATTTGTAGAATTCATCTCAATTAATTAATTTATTTATTTAGAATAGAACTAGATGTCGTAGACCCCCGAATGTGGGTGAAAACTATAAAAAAATAATGAATTTAAAAAACATTTGAGATAAATAATCTAATCATATAAGATGTTGGTAGTTTTTTAAGGAAAAATAAGAAAGTTATTGAAATGAGTATTTTTTTTGGAATAAAATAAAAAAATTATGATGTCACATGTGAAATAGATTTTTTAAAACATAAATTATATAAATATTTTTAATTGCATTTTGTCTCATATATTCAATTTGATTTTTTTGTTACATTTTTTAATTGAGTTTATTTCAAATTAACTTGTAACACTAATACTTTTAATAATATTATTAATAACAGTATAGGTAATAGTTCATTTCAACTAAAAATGAGTCATATGAGCGTATTCTTGACTATGAATTTCGTTTTTGTACGTTTCTAACGACCGTCACCATATATATATATATATTGTAAGTTGTACTTTGTGTCTAAGCATCTAGTCAGCTTGTTCTATAGAGTGAAGGAAGGTCATGCATCAAATCTAGGGGTTTTTAACCATGGCCTAAATACAGAGATTTTCTCTATTCTAGAAAATCAAAATCTGAGATGATCTCGCTCTCCAGACTTTCCACTCTTCTGCTTTTTCCTTGTCATATACATCTGCATCCACGTCATATTGCTCGCCCTTTTAACATCTTTTCCCCAATCTCTTCAACTAAACTCGTGCATTTCCCTAAAGAAACCTTTATTAAACTAAAAGGTTCTAAGGCAAAAATTGTCTAGGTCCCCACTAATCTGTGATATTTCTTGAATCTATCCATTTAGACCTTTTAATAACTCGGATATTCTGGGGATCCCTTGATGATTTTGCCCAGAAAAAGTGGTGATTCTGGGTTCCCTCCCTATAGAACGTGACATATCATCAACATGGCTGCGTGGCCCGTCAGCCCAATCTGCTACTTCTTGTGTGAACCTAGTTTTTTTTTTTTTTTTTTTTGAGCACTTACCACTTAACAAACGATTGATATTTACTCTCCTAACAGATATTAATGTAAAGTCGAGAAACAAAGGGGAAAAAGCAAGAATTCTCCCTGCTTTATAGGGTCTTCAAAAATCAAACATAGACTTCTGTCGGTAAGACGCAAATCTTTTCTTTACTAAAGAAATAGAAAGAGGAGTCGACTGAGAGCAAAAAGGACGTGATGGGAAATATATCATATTAACAATTATCCAAATGGGTACTTTACACGATGGATAACATGACAAAGGACAGTCTCAGATGTTGAAATTAACTTGAAAGAACTCTCTTGCTATGAGAGTTGAGACATGAGAGTAATTGCAGACAAGTTGACTAATCTTCGATTTCTGCTTTCCAGAATTCTAACACGTTAGGATTATCCTGGTCAGCCTGACAAACTTGACTGCAGACGCAAAGCCAATTAAGGAGCTAATAAACTAATTTTGTCTACAGCAATTTTATGACCATACTACTTTTAATCTGTCATGACATGATCTGCTTAAAATTATGATAAGCAAGGAGATGATAGAAAGCTGAAGTGATGTATATTCTTGAAAGATAAGGGCACTTATCGGAGAAAGTAAATGGCTTCAAGCTGTTCCAAACTCTTAATTTTTTATTCATGATTAATTTACGTGTTTAGAAATTCTTGAAATACTATCTTGAATTTTTTTCTTTTATTTAGGCATTGTATCATAAAAGGCTATTATTTTTAAGATAACTTTTCTAAGTATTTTATCCAAAATTTTCTTTTTTATTTTTCATTCATTCTTTTTTATTTTTGTTTCTTATATGCACCAAAAGTTGCAGCTACCACCGGGCGTAGAGCTTTCCGCTGGAATTTATGGCGCACATGTAAATAAGTTAGGAGCAGAAGCCTTTCGAACATGCTACGTCGACAGCCACTATTGCATGTCATTTTACGTTTATAATTAACAAGATGATAGTAATCTAGTTATAAATAGTAAAATTCCAATTATATTTGCAAAAAAGTTGTGGTCGTGCACGGTCAACCTCTTGGTTCGGTAGGCTAGCTATAATTTCCGCAGTGAGATCTGCCGCAAACAATTAGTATATTGTTCTTACTTCGCCAAGCAGCGAAATTTGGAAACCTTTAAGCACTTTTACGTATACATTATGTACTAATTCTAACTGTAAATATATGTTCTCAATCGAATAACATCGCTTTTTTTTGTGCCCTTTTGTTCCTTTGACATATGAGAAATAATTAAGACGTGATCAATTTGTCATATCCTCCTTTTGAAGTGCCATTGGTCATTGCCAAAAAAAAAAAAAATCCCCAATCATAATTAACCACAATAAAAGTATCATATGCTTTTTCTTTAAAGGGAAAAGGGAATTTTATGGCGGAGGTTTATATTCAAGATTTCTACGAATTAGAAAAGAACCTGAGATGGCATCCATTATAAACAGCCAGCCCAACTGTATACATGCTGTATTGGCAAATGATTTGGGAAAATTTAAGCTTCAAAGATCAAAATGAATGAAGTAAAAGAAAGTTAATTTCCACCTAATGAAGTTTTTTTGGGCTAAATCCTAAAGAAGTTATTAAATAACTCATTCATCTTTAATTTATACTTAAACAAACTCTTAATATATATAAATCAATTTAAATTAAGAGCTTATTTGGATATAAATTAAAATATAAAGGTATATTGTCATATAATCAAAATATAAGAACTTACTTAAAAAATAAATAATTCAAAATTATTTTCAATATTTTTGCCTAAAAATAAAAGATCCTTTAAAAAGTTTTTTCTTAATGATTAATCATCATAATTAATTTGCAAGTCCAAAGAGGAAACAAAACCTACAAACAACTTATCATTACAGGGAATAATATCATATAATTATATATGCTTCTTGTCTAATATCTGCTACTACACTTCTCGTCTATTTGCACTATTTTGGAAAACATTTTAGTACCCACGTTGTCAACAAACAGAATTTGAATTTTTTTTTTTTCTCTCTATAACGTAGGCATTTTCACTTTAGCAAAACGTTGGCATGTGCTTTGAGACACCCCATTTTCCAAAGCTTTCTCTTTTTGTTTTTAAAATGAAAATTTTTTCAAACCTTTCATATTTGGATTTTATCATCAAATATCCTAAAAGCAATTTTTAAAGTTATTAACTTATTGTATATCGTAATATCTTCATCAAATATATTCAAAATTACAAATAAATGTATTGATTCTTATACTTAATATATTATTATTATTTATTAATTTTAAATAGTGTCTAAAGTAACTTATTAGCAAAATTCTCAAAAATGTTTTTGAACGTTATAGTCTCTCGACGGACGTCCATTTTTCAGAGAAGTTGGAAAACTGTATCACAGGATTTCCTTTTCTTTTTCATTTTTTTATCAGAATTGATTGGGATATAATAACTAAACGACGATGACATTAGTCAGGTGGATGCAACAATAATTACTTTCCCCTTTTGTCAATCAAACGTTGAGTTAGTTGTGTTAGTGACAAGATAGATAAAGAGATGATTAAAAAATTATTTTTTTATTTTAGTTTAAGGAGTATTAAAAGTAAATATTATTTTTAATTTAATAATATTAAAGATGAATATTAATTTTAAAATTTTTTAAAGATATAATTTTTAAAAAAATTATTAAAAATAATTTTTTATCTTTTAAAAATAATTATTAATTATATCTAATTTTTTTATAAATTTAATTAAATGATATTATTTGAACGTCATCCAATTGTCTCCCGTTATTGCTGTTAATTCAATATTTAATGTACAGAATGAAAACACATTAGGCAAAAGAAAAGCTCCGAGGACGACAAGGCATGCAGCGGCAGTGCTGGTGACGCGGAAATGAATCAAAGTAATGAATGATGATGCGGGTGGGCGGGCAGGCAGCGGAGACCTAGTGATGATCATAAGTTTAAGGAGGTCCCAGAGCCAAGTGGCTTCAACGGCAACACGTACACATTGACGTGGATCACCAAATCTTTTGCTGTAATTGCAAACCAAAAAGCAAAATGGGTTCCTACTTTTTTTTGTTTTTTTTTTCTTAGGTGCTTCTCCTTTTAATTAAATCCCCAGGCCAGGCCCCATTAATCAATCCTTTTGAATTGAGCCCATTTAACTTTTCAAAATCATCTATTCCATAATCTATGTTATCTTTTATTTCCATTTTAAAATTCAACATTAGGGGCAATCGCATTGCTTCAACTCACACTTTTTTATCTTGGTTATTTACTTGCTTGTTTTGAGCGTGATTTACTTTATAAATGGCAAATTTATATCTTTCTCACGGACCAAACTGTAAAGATAAAATCAAAGGATATAATAAAAAACCAACTAGTTTTCCACGCTGCTGTTTCGATTACCAGGTATATGTACTCGCAGTTTCTTTAAGTTTTCAATCATAATTAAAAAAAAAAAAAAAAAAAGAAGAAGAAAAGAACTAAAGAGAGCTTACTTTCAAACCAGAACCTTTTCTTTTTTTACCTTAAGCTAAAGATATCAAAACTATTTGATGTAACATTTGATTATTTGTTTTGCATGAATATTATTTGTCTTGAATCAAAAAACAAAACCTGATTGTCATTTGTTGCTGCAAGTTTTGCAGGATTTGACAAAGAAAAATTAAGCCAGCTGTTTGACCGTCACTCACTTTGTTAATTAATTAATTAGTTAAAGATCTAATATATTATTCCAAGTGTGCGTATATATATAATATGAATGAATTCATCAGTTCCAGTACAGGTTTGGAAAGTGCTCGTCTGATTGTCATGGGAATCTGATTCCTTTGAAAAATGAATGTTACCAAGACCCCTTGCCAAAATGATAGCAACATCGATCATAATTAACCCTTCATAGCTGAGAATCTTGGCCATATTTGCTTCTTCAAACACGTTTGTTAGGTGGATACGTTGAAGCAGATCAACTAAACAAGATGCTTTGGGCAATTTCAAACTGAGCGCTCAATTATATATATTTATATATATATATATATATAGTTAGCTCTGAATCTTAATCAAGGGCTACTAAGTACATCAAGGAAATTATGAAAGATAATATAGAAACAGCATTAATTTAATGGAATTTGAGGCGTAAAAGCAAAGCCTTGGAATCTCATCAATTTGACAAATCAAACAAAAAACAAATTAGAGAAGCAATTTATTTTTTGAATTTTCTTATATTTGGAGTTTGAACCACACGATACACACCCCAATTATTATTTTATATATTACTAATTTGCAAGTCATGAGTATCTATCTCAACAATAATTGTATATATGTATTTATCCATTTGAAAAGCAGGTTAAAATCCCATTCTTTTATTTAATTTTTAAATTACTACCAATTTTTAGTTTATACTTTCACATATAAATGCCATTTGAATTTTAACTTTTGAGATTGATTGATCTCAAACATCATGTATGAAAAGACGCCCATTAAACCAGAAGAATAGCATTTTTTTTTCCATTGTCATATTTAGTCCATGGTCTGTCCCTTAGGCAGCCTATGCTAATGATGTCATGCATCCCATCTTTTCTTTTCCCGCATGCAGTTGGAAAAATATATCTATGATTGTGTCGCCTATTATTATGGCTATCGGAACATCAGAAATTTTATCTGTTAAGCTTACACAGCTGTTGATATGTTTCTTCTGTCACCTTCTATTCAAGTTACTCTTAATGCGAGTCCACCATGGGTGCGCTGAAAAAGACGATTAAAAAAAAAAGGGCGAAGAAAAAAGATGATTTTCACATTGTTAACCCATAGAATCTCAGCATGTTTCTAAAGTGATCGAAATCTTGAGAAAAAGCACTAGCTAGCTGTATGTATTATACTTGATCGACCTCTACCAGATGATAAGGAAGACGATAACGATTGAAGTCCATAAAATTAATCAAGCCTTTTTTTTTTCTTTTTCATTGAGACAAGTGCAAAAACAAATGAATTCGATACTTTCGCCTACAATGTTTAAAACTTAATACTAGTGATTTTTGTTATAAGAACAGCCATACCAAAATATTTTTGGTTTTAGTTTATGGTCTCTTGCAACTTATAGATTACTACAGGAAAATTACGTGGTCTTACTTTTGTCCTTGTACAGCGGTAGATTTTATTCCAACTTTCTGACTACGAGGGCGCACCAGCTGACATTAAAATTTCTTTCCTATCATTACTTTAAATCGCCTGCTTCCATATTTATTCCTGTCCCCTCTCACCAAAAGAAAAAGGGAAAAAAAAAAAAACAGAAGGAAAATAATCGAAACTAAACCAATTCTTTTGGATGAAAGGCCGTAAAAAAAACTTCCAATAGCTGATCTCGCTCTCATTATCAGTCATCCAACTAACGGCCTTAAACCAACCTTTTTCTTCTTCTTTCTCTTCTATATGTTCATCATCACCCTGGCAATGCAGCCTTTTTGTTCCTAAGAGATCAAAGATATAATCTTCTTCATCAGCATTCACCACCTCATACTTTAATTTAGACCCCAAAATTTCATTCCAGATATGGATCTGATCTTCTCCACTTGTTTATTTAGTCTTCTCTCCATCTTACAAGGTAAGATTTTCACGAGTTCTTCCCACGTTTTCAGTGTTGATTATGCTAGATAGCATTAAACATTAATAAGCCTGCATTTGTACAGGGATTTCGGGGACTACATTCACACTAGTGAATAAATGTGACTCTACACTTTGGCCTGGTATCCTCGGCAACTCCCAGTTAGGTAGCACTGGATTCGAGCTACTATCCGGCGGGTCCCGGACCTTTCAGGCACCGCCCAGTTGGTCAGGTAGATTCTGGGGCAGAACCGGATGCACATCAGACCAAAATACAGGTCAACTCACCTGCCAAACCGGTGACTGTGGCTCCACCCAAATCGAATGCAATGGAAAAGGCGCAAGCCCACCGGCCACCTTAGCCGAGTTCACAATCGGGTCAGGTACACAGGATTTCTACGACGTTAGTTTAGTTGATGGATATAACTTGCCGATGATCGTGGAGCCAAGCGGTGGGTCAGGCACGTGCTTGTCAACGGGGTGCATTAATGACTTGAACCGGCAGTGCCCGCATGAGTTGAGGGTTGGGTCGGGTGTGGCCTGTAAGAGCGCGTGCGATGCTTTTGGGAAGCCTGAGTATTGCTGCAGCGGCGCGTATGCCACGCCCAGCACGTGCAAGCCGTCTGCTTATTCGGAGATATTCAAAGCGGCTTGCCCAAAATCGTATAGCTACGCATACGATGATGCTACGAGTACATTTACTTGTACAGCAGCCGATTATACGATTACATTCTGTCCTTCGTCAACAAGGCAAGTACTCAGCATAGAACCAATATTAATTCCATTATTTTAATTATTTCTCTTTGTGCATTTTTTTTTTGCTTTCAATTGACATATTTTTGGGTTTTCTGGTAAGATGTCAATTTTTTTACAGCTTAAATTATTGTTGTTTACTATAAAATACATCAAATACGTCTATTTTATTAGTGTTGTAGTTGGGGTGTGAGATTCTGAGTTGAATCTGAAAATGTCCTAAGCACTTTTCCTTTCGTAAGGCATAAGCTAATAGGCCATGAGTGATGACCGTTACCATTAGTTAGTTTTTGGCATAAATTAAGGATCCTGCTGTCAATTAATTAGAAAATAATGAGGAAAACGAGTCATTATGTACATATAAGTATAAATATTAATTTTAAGACCTTTTTCTGACTGATAGATTAATTAGCTTTTTGAAGTTCCATTTGTATCAGAACAGAATGTCCTTGTTAAACCATAACTGTAGTTTATATAAAAGGTAATCTAACATTTTTGCTGCTGTAATTTTATTTGTACAGTCAAAAATCTGCAAGCAATACGACGCCAACAACAACAACAGCAACAGCAACAGGAGGCATAACAGGAATGACGACAAGCCCAACATATGGATCTATTACAGGGTCAGGAGAGGTCCGACCAGGCGACAATATTGGTTCATGGTTACCAGATTTTCTTACAGGAGACTCTTCCAGGACTCTTTCTTCCGCTATTTCCCTCAACGCAGTGTTGGCTTCGGCGATTTCCTTTCTCTTCCTATCTAGATTTTATTCGTAATCTCAACGCACTCCAGACCTAAAAGCAATTTATATTAATTAACAGCTAAAGTGGCACTTAATTTGGGATTCTTCTGCCCAATAGGGATTATTGCTGTTGAGGTCCAGATTTTAAAGCCCAATTTTCCAGGCCATGTGTATAGAAAACAAAACTATTACTGCTACTTTTATTTTTTATTTATTTTTTCTTTTTTTTGGTTCTCTATGATTTAGTTTTGGAAGAGTAGTACTCAAAAAGCAACAAATTAGAAGAAAAGGAACGGCTTTAGCCATTATTTTTAATTGATTAAAAAGGCACTTGAAGAAAGTGTTACTTTGCTGAGAATCTCAGCAAGCTGGTTGGTGTCGCTTGGTGGTTAGCTGTTAAAGGAAGCCCCACTTTGCTGGAATTGCAAGCTTCGTAGTTTGATGATTTTATTTTTAGCTGCAAATGGAGTCTTGTAATTATGGGGTCTATGACAATTGACAAGAGCTATTCTTCCATAATTTCTTTTTATCAAATTCCCCTTTTTGTGTCTGTAATCTAGACATATTAACACACAAAACTAATTAGTTGATTAAACATGCACTATCTCCACCTTTATGTTTTCAACATTTCCAAAATACTGATAAATGGATCCAGACAACAAATAAGAGGATATAACACTTTTGCAAATGAAAATATAAATAAAAATGAGATTGAAATTGAAATTTGCAAGTGTTATTAGTATTAGAATTTTTTTAGAAAAAGAATCCATTTTTTATTTTTTATATTTATATTTAATTACTGGTATTATGTTTAGTTGGAATTTGAAACAAAGTAATTTTTTTTTTATACTTTTCCATAAAATAAAACGTAAAGAAAAAATTGAAAATTGTAACAAAAAACATTTAGTTTAGTTTAGATGAAATATTCTATTTCCATCGTTTAACACAAGTGCACAAACTTAGTTGTACTTGTAATTTGTAAGAAAAGATAAAGTTTTTATAAAATCTTTTATCGTAAAAGTTCAGAGGGTAACAAAGAAAAACGAATCTATTGCCTTTTTCAGCACTCCTTCTAAAGATGTCAATTAAGATGATCATTGCTTTTTATCACTATCACTTTGGGTAAAGTTAAATTCTTGAAGCTTAGAAAGACTGCTTACTCAGTTACTCCAGGGTATTCCGGAACACTTACAGGGGAAGTGGTGACGAAGTCAATTATGGATTCTCACCAATGGTCCTTTTTAATGTGATATTGTGAAGTACCGGAAGGAAACTACACAAGGAACCCTGAATTTAATTGTTATATCTCAGTTTGGAACGAGCATAAATTAACTGTGTGTAAGTCCTGCATTTTCTGATTTTCTCCAACTGAAACTGAACGTAGATATGCCATTGCCGCTTGAATTGAATCCCCTCTGGCTCTGAAGTTTGAGATAGAGAGGTTAAGATTCCCAAATACGACAACACACATGGTAAAGCCTTAAAAGGCTACCGTTAAGATTCCATCTTTAGTGGTTTTTTTTTTTTTTTTTTTTTTTTTGAGGCGGTGATAAATTGGCAGACTTGCGTAGGGGACACTTCTGATCTCCCCTATAATTTAAAAAGAACAAAGCGACTCTTCCTGTCCATACTTTCTTTCTTTCTAATATCTAAAGAATGTCCTTACCAATTTTCCTTCTGTTCAAAAGGGTCAAGTGGTCCAAACTCCATAAACCGAAGCCCCCATTTTAGCAAAAGGAAAGGAGAATATCGCCCTTGCGTGACACCGAATATGGCTAAGCCGCAAAGAAGACGATACTGCTTGTGTTGTCCAAGTTGGTCCAAGGCCAAATTATGTAGCATTTGCCGCTTTTGATCAAGATTCTTCGTTTGGAGCTCTGAAATAGCAATATCCAAACCAATATTTTCAGTGTTTTCAGTTAGTGCGGTCCTCAAAGGCATTGTCTCACAGCTTTTGTATTTAACGGAGTAAAACCAAATGACTTGGTAATGACTATAGTAGTTGAAAGAGGACCCAAGAATTTTGGGCATTCTCAAATGAAATGAAAGAAGCCGAAAAATGGTTTCCTTCATCCACTGAATGACATAAATTTTGGACGAATTAAAATCTATAAAGTCTATAAAGCAATGGGAGTTGGCTGGCGATTAAAATAAACCAACGACGACGCATGGTCTACTTACGAGTCTAGCCTCTAAAGAATCAAATCTGCTTCTTTTAATCATTCTTTTGGTAGTGCTTCTTTTGTTTATCAATTGGTCGGCTCCGATGGAATGTAAGCCCAATGAGTAGATTTGCCTGTCAGAAATTGTCACATAAAATGTGGAATCTCCTTCGTCTAAAGTTCAGTGCGCTTTGCTACTCTAAACAAGGGTATTATTTCTGATAATGATTAATTTCGATAATTAAGCAGGCGCTTCCTGCTGCGGATAATGAAACTTAGAATTCTCCAAGAAAAAGACAAAAGACAATGATCCAATAATCTTAGTCTTATACTGTCTAGGCCCGGTAGAAAGCAAACACAAGGGGGAAGGGCTATAAGTTCTCTCTTTTTAGCCAACTTCCATTGAGCTTCAAAGCCCTCCTCATATTGCTTATTTCATATGTGGATTGGGCCCGATGATGGCTGCTGGCTTATTTTAAGACCACCAAAAGGCCCCATGCTTTTTCCTTGAGGCGTCTTAAATACTAGGGAAGGACCTACTGCAACCGAGTAACTTCGGAAACCTGATAGTAAGAGCCGAAAGGCCCAGACCCCATTCCGAAGCCTTCCACTTGACATAAAACGAAGTTAATGAGAAAGTAGAAACAAAAAATCATTAAAAGAGAGAGAGAAAAAAAAAGCACCGCAATGCATTCAAAGAGAAAACAAAAATGCACACGGATTAATTTCAGCACCTCAACATAAATTAGATGCTCCGGCGACTATGGTTACATTAATTCTACCATCTAATGTTTCCTTTTATCCAAGTTTCAGCCTTAAAAATTTCAGTAGGAAAAAGATACTCAGAAAGCACATTCCAACGTTTCAGACAATCTACAACTCATCCTTGAGATCATCTTTGGCAGGCTCAGCTTCGGCCTTTGGAGTGGTTGCACCTTCTTTCGCCTCAGACTCTGTCTCAGTTTCTTCTACATCATCATCATCCTCAATTGTTGCATCGGCACTGATATTTAGGCTAGATTTCACTGAGCTGTAGATGCGTGAGGCAAAATCTTTGGGATCGGGCAGATTGAAGCCACTCTCCATTAGAGCTGTCTGGTAAATAAGCTGAGCTGTTTGCTTCAGACCGTCCTCCTGAATATCCAGCAAATCATTTCGTCAAAAAAAAAGAAAAAAAAAAGAAACCAAGCAAAATGAACACCAATTCCTACACGTTTAAAAAGCGCATGCAGAACAAGACGTCAATCCAATCAGATTCACAAGGACCATGCACACTCATTTATCACATGGTAAATTGCTACTACATACGAACTACGCATTTTTAGTTATGCCTATGGAAAGAGTCGTCAAAAAGGCATGTTTATGTTTATACCTCAGAGTCCTTGACAATTCTCTCACGAAGCTCTTTGATGATAGGGTGCCTTGGGTTAATCTCAAGGACCCTTTTGCCACGCATGTACGCTTGCTTGCTAGCATCTGATAGGGTTTGAGATTGCATGATTCTCTCCATATTAGCACTCCAACCATACTTAGATGTAACAACCACGCAAGGAGTATTGTCCAAACGGTTGCTTATCTTCACTTCATCAACATTCTCACTGGCAAGAGCATTCTTCCACCATTTAGTTAGTTCCTTAAATGACTCCTTGAGTTCTTTGTTCTTTGAGTCTTTCCCAATTTTCAGGCCTTCCTTGGATACATTTTGGAACTGCTTCCCATCATAATCCATCAGGTATTGCATCAGGTATTCATCGACAGGATCTGTGAAGAAAATAACCTGGAAAAAACAAAGGCCATTAGAAGCGAAAACACAGGTCATAAGGAATAAAATAAGTCAAAGGGAAGACGTGAAGAGTTGGTTTTGAATCAAACAAGTAAATATCTGAAATTAACAGCAAAGTTTTAGCTGTGCCTCATAATTTTTCTTCTTAAGCCTCTCCAAGAATGGAGATTTTTCCAATTGTTCCTTGCTGGTTCCTGTAATGTAGAATATATCTTTCTGTCCTGATTTCATTCTTGAGACGTACTGATCTAGTGAAGTCAATTTACCATCTGAATTGGTGCTGCAAGGCAGTTCATACACTATTAGTCAATTACTTGCAGAACGTCACGTGCAACGAAATAATATGGGCATGATTTGGCTTAGATTGGTCTAAAGGCAAAATCAGATCAAATCAAATCAAACCAAAATATTTGTTTTTTAAAATTTCTCTGAATCCAAAGAAAAAAAAAATCCAAATTCCAAGACGTCAAACCAAACCAAACCAAACTGAAATGATTTAATTTGATTTTTTTTTTTTATTTAGTTTGATCCACTAACAATTTAAACTAAAACATGGAAAAGAATAACTCCTAAACTTTAGAGATTGTACTATAGATAAAGAATCTCATCCATTTAACAAGGTCTTACTCATGGATTGAGATTGCGAAGATCCAACTATGAACAAAGAAAATAGCTTTGGAATTAAACCAGTCAGCAAATAAAGCAGTTCGCAAAATAAGCGGAAATGAATTTACATTATTCGTTTTGAGAGAAAATGATAGCATAGGAATGTTGATTTTGGAGAAGAAAAGTTACAGCTAGTGCTTTAGAGGCAGGTTATACATACGATTAACTTTACAACGAAAACCCTAAATAAGGAGAGTTTATATATTTTTAAATAAAAATATTAATATATAAAAATTATACAAATAAAATAATATAATATCTATACAAATACAAATACAAAAATAAATATTATTATATTATTTATTTTAATTTGGTTTTTGGTTTATATTGGTTTCAAAATAATAAAATGGCAAACTGAAACCAAATTATAATTTGGTTATCAAATTAATCAGTTTGGTTTGGTTTTTTAATTTTAACCAAATAATGCTCAGGCCTAGAAAGAAATTAAACATTGCCTCAAAAGCTAATAATATGAAGGGGAAAATAACATATAAAAAGTCAAATACCTCTCAAATCGAAGGAGTTTTGCCAAGCGATTTCTGTTGGTTGCATCCTCAATGATACCAAGTTTAATGGATTTTCCAAATTCATTCCAGAACTTAGTATATTGACCCTTTTTCTCATCATCATCACCAGATTTTTCAACTTCTGCATCCCCATGAATATTCAGTATCAATATTAGCCCAGAAATAACTTCGAATAGAAGAGTTTCATTTTGAAAGGCGGCCACAGTCTAGGGTTAAGTAATTTTAAACTAAATTCAAAGTAATTTCTACAGAGAACCATTTTAACATACCTTTCTCATCTTTGCCACTGGACTCATCAGGATCCTCCTCAGCAATTTTACGAATCATATCAAGGGCTTTCCTGATGAGTTTCTTTTTGATTGTTTTCAAGCTGCTGTGGGCTTGCAGCATCTCTCGTGACACATTGAGTGGTAAAGTATCAGAATCAACAAGACCCTACTCAACAGGTTATCCATTCAAAAACCAATCAGATCACAAGACAAAAAGACAACTCGGAAACCTCATTAGTGCAGATTCAAGCAACTAAAATAACTTAGCAGTTAGCATATCTTCAATTACCTTCAAAAAGCTAAGATACTTTGGCAAAAGCTCGTCAAATTCATCAGAGATAAAAACTCGTCTAACATACAACTTCAAGTTGGCTTTATTGGAGTTATAGTAGCTCTCGTAGAGATCATGAGGAGCCTTAGGAGGCACAAACAAAACAGCCTTGAACTCAACATCACCTTCAGCAGTGAAGTGGCTCCAGGCCAAGGGCTTCTCATCAGCAAAGTCCTGCAGAGCAATAAAAATATACATCAATAAAGGCTAGAAACTTCTCCATGGTGTCTTTAGCAGTCTGGAGCTAGAAAATTTATAGCAAATTACCTTTGCTAGAGAGTGATAGAATTTCGTGTATTCTTCATCTGTCACTTCCTTTGGACTCCGCAACCATATAGCTTTAACATCATTCAGAAGCTCCCATTCATAAGTAGTTTCCTTCACCTTGTTTGTCTTTGGTTTCTCCTCAGTGTCTTCATCCTCACTTTTTTCAGCATCTTCATCCTCTCCTTCCTCAGAAGAGCTGCTATTGGCTGTTTGTATCAATAAAAGAGAAGGAAAAAAAAAATATAATCATAAAATGCATACTTTTACACAATTATAGAAAAATGGCATCAACAAAGTCTTAAATATACATTAACAGGCTAGCTTTCAGTGATACATACAAGTTTCCTCCTCATCACTTGACTCATCTTCATCTGCAGGTACCTCAACATCAACCTCTTTGCTTGCCCAGATATAGATGGGGAAGTTGATGAATTCAGAGTATTTCTTCACCAACTCCTGTAGATGAGAACCACATCGTGTTTTGTTAGCATATTTTCAAAAGCCCAAGCGTAAATAAATACATCAAACTACAAGTTCATGAAAATAACAATACACAAAGGATGGCAACATGACAGATCAACTTTCCCAAATAAAATCAGCATAACCACAGTAAAGATAATGTCAACAAACAAGACCTAGGTTACTAACCTTCAATTTGCTCTCCTCCAAGTACTCCTGAGCTTCATCCCTAAGATGCAATCTAATCTCAGTTCCACGACCAAGTGGTTCATTCCAAGTATCCTCAGAAATTGCAAATGCCCCATCAGCCTTTGATTCCCACACATACCTGAAAAACAATACATATTTATTAATTATAATTCAACAGCCAAAAACTTCTACAACAACTACATTAAAGTTAGAAGACTCACTGTTTGTCATCATTGTGTTTACTAATGACTTCGACATAGTCAGCTACAAGATACACAGAGTAGAACCCGACTCCAAACTGCCCAATCAGGTTAAGGTCTCCACTGGACTGCATTTTCTCAACGAATGCTGCATACAAAAAATAATAGCAATGATTTCAATTTATGTCATTAATGCTTAACAAACGTAATTCTACCATAACAATAGCACTTGCAGAAAAGTAAATCTAAAGATTTACTCACCAGAAGTCCCAGATTTCGCAATTGTTCCCAAGTTCTTGATCAAATCTTCTTTTGTCATTCCTATACCTCTGTCACGAAGGGAAAGAATTTTCTTCTCCTTGTCCAACTTAATCTGCAGTTTCATTGCATTTTTAAGGCTCAGAAAGGAAAGTTTTACATGCTACAATATTGACAGTGAAATTCTACATTTCAACGCTCATTCTAGTTATGTGGTAATCAGAGTAGTCTGCAACTAAATTTCTATAAAATGAACTTCTAATGTGCAGAACTAACCTGGATCTCCAGCTTGGAAGTGTCACCTTCACCCAAAACCTCTTTGTCTGTGAGTGAAAGGAACCTAATCTTGTCCAGCGCCTTAAATTCAAAAAAAAAAAGGTTTTATTCAAAATAGAGTTCAAAACAATTACTGAAAACAATTCAAAAAAAAAAAAAGGACATAAACTTACATCAGAAGCATTGGAGATTAACTCCCTGAGGAAAATATCCTTGTTGCTATAAAGAGAATTGATGATAATATCCATAAGCCGAGACACTTCAGCTTGGAACTCAAACTTCTCCGCATTACTGCGAAGTGATCTCGAAGAGATTGATTCCGATTCCCTAAAAAAAAGAGAAACAAAAATAATTTCCGGATTCAAAATTTAACAAAGAAAGATAAAATGTAATGAATATATTCTAAAACAAATTTATACCAACCTTTTAACCACATCAGAATCAGTTTGTAAGCCGTTAGGCACAGCACCGATCTTTTCCTCGACTTTTGGAGGATCTACGGCTCCTTTTTCGGCATTTGCTTGTACTTTTCTCCCTGAAACAACCATAGATTCAGATTCAGCATTTCAGACGCTAATACATTCAATAAAAAATATGAAAGAGAAAAGAAAATGGTATAAGCTTACCTTGATCCGAAAGGAGACTGAAAAGGCAAAGAAGAATCAAAGCGACAGGGATCGCCCACTTCCTCATTGTTTGCTTAGGCTTTTTCTACTATCTTCGCCTTCGATGGAGGTTTGCGAGTTCTTAAATAGCGGAGGCTCTAGCAGTGTTTTGGCAAGGAGAATATTGTTTTAAATAGTTATTGGTGCCAGCGTGGATGATCCAACGGTTAAGGATTTAGTTTATTGAGACGTGGCGCGATTTTATTGGTTTGGCTTTGTTTCTTCGACGTGGAGAAGCGACTGTTATGGGCAACCCACATGAGACCACTTCGACTCATTTGGGTTTTGTGAACGTGGCGCATAACCATTGGAGGCAGATGAATTACGATTTCTAGATAGTTCTAATCCTATGTTTGGTACCGGGAATATCGATACTCCAATTACGGACTATCCTACTTGCCCAAAGTTTCGTGTGTGTGTGTGTGTTTTTTTTTTTTTTTTTTGTCGTTCCCCCATTTTTTCATAAAAATTATAAAAAAAAATTGGAAGAAAAGGTTTTCAGAGTATGAAATTTGGGATCAATAAAGAAAATATGATTTCTTTCTCTTTATTTCAGTTTAATCAAAACCAGATGTCTTACCTATATGAAGTAGGTAACCTGTTTTCTTGTCATGGTGATTCTGCCCATGAAAGCTGCGAAACTTGTTTCCAAACTTTGTGACGCCAAGTATATGGCTTTAGAAATGACATTCCATCCAACCGAGCAGAGGCTGCAGGAGATGGATTTAAGATTTTTATTTTACTTGGCCGGCCTTCAAGCAGCTGATATTCCTGGAGATCTTTACTCAATTCAAGCTCCTTGACACGAGTAGCTTCTATTTCAATAGGTGTTCTTTAGTACCAGCTCCCTTGGGGTGGGGTTGGGGAGAGTGAGGGGACAAGCTAAAATTTGATGTGATTTATGTGAATGACTATACCAATCTGTAGCTGTAAACTGAAAATAAGTCATGTTTAAGAACCAAAATTGTTCTTGCCAAAAGGAGAAGGAATGGCAGAAGCGCTGAGCTTTCTCTTAACTTTCTTCAACATACATGGAAGATAAGTTACAACAACAACGTACCCAGCCTCTATGGAACAAAGAAAAGGAAAAACAAGAAAATAAGCTAAAACTAAAACAATTAAAACCTATTTCTTACCCCTTCGGCAATCAATCGCATGAATCATATCACATTCGTAATTTCCCTGTTTTGTTCAGTTCAACCTCCCCTGCCCTCCCCTCCCATGAAGCCAATGGGCTCTTGATTTTCCAAGTATCCTTGGCAATGCAAGCATCGATCAGATCTCTGACGAAATAGACCTCTCATTATTTCTATGCAATTTTTCAAGGGCTCTTAAGAGAGCAGTAATTGATTCTTCCGCAAAACTGCCACTTGAGTCATTATCAAAATCTTGAGCATCCTTAAGCCATCTGTCAAGGAAACAGAGCCCTTCTAGTTAAATAAAAAGATCAAGACGATCATTATTCTCAGTGGCAGCAGTTGTGCTTGCAACAGCAGTCCACTGCCTGGTTGCATCATTGTCATTCTTCACAATAGAATCTTTTTCTCTTTTCATTACGGTTAGCAACTCCTCAACTCCAGAAGGGGATATCAGCCCATCTTTCATCTCAGTCAGGATAAAAAAAAAAAAAACTTCCAGCGTCATGGTGCTTCGGTATAAACCATCAAACACAGAAGACTTCGTAACATGATGACGCATTTTGTTCCATCTAGAGCCAGAGTGAAGCTTCAGGACAATGTCCAAATAGAACCTAGGAAATGGCATGACATGTTAATTACGCAACTACAGATTTCTGATATTAAGTTCTTTACAAATTATAAAACACGTATGTGCTCAAATGTTACACCTTGTAAACAGTGGAATCGAAAGTCACTACATGGTCAAACATCTAACTCAGTAGCATAGCAATGCAGGATTCAAGTAGAAATACATTCATAAGAATAAAGCTACATTTCTTGAAAGGAACAGTTTAGTTACAGAATATTGTATGCATTCTTCCATACAGGAACATAAAATAAATCAGCATCAAGATCATAAAAAACACAAGGCATCGGGAAGTTAGAGCAGTTGACCGTTGTAAATATCCATTAATCAGAAGTGAGAGCTACCTGATTCTATATTTTCAACACAAATCTTAGGTGTAGGCAGAAAAACAATAGAAAATTTGCAATTATTCAAATATTGACGGCCCTGACCATTCATGCATTTGGATGAGTGATATAGAAGATGTAATAAAAGCTATACAAAGATTAAGAAGAAGTAGAATACACTCTTTTTTTCCCATTTACTAAAATGAGGACAAGTTTTGTTATGTGAATTTTAAAGCACGCTACATAGTTACCAATAGGCATGATATAGAAACCACTTGCCATGCCATGATTAGAGTATGCAAGGAGGTTGTGGAAAGGTGGGTCAAAGAAAGGACATTTTGTTAGACAACTACCAAAAAGTCTAGTGAAGTCTCATGCAACTGAAGCCGCGTTAGCTAGGGCTTTAATAATTTAAATAAAACATATTTCTAGTTATTATTGATTAAGAATTTAAATTCGCTCCAAATATATAAAGACGAACATTCTGTATAAGCCTTCTAGTCTATATCTTTTTTTTGATAATTACCTTATGATGGTGCACAGGCAATTTACATAGACTAGACTAGAGACCTATACTAGAAGACTAAGTAGAGTTGTATCCTACTATCAAGGAATCTGTATTCTAATTAGTTACTGAAGTAGAGTTGAACTCTTATCACTAGAGTAGTTAAACTGAATTAGGATTTACTTTATAATTTTACTTTAATAATTTGATTTAATTATCTTAGTTCATTTATTATCATGTGGGCCACATAAAGTCAAACATTCTCCCACTTGGCCCACATGATAAACCAAGAACTCGAATATGTGATAATTAAATCCAAAATTTTAAGATGGCTATAAGTTACCCTAACCCTACTCCCACTCAATTAAAGATTTCACATAGCACGAATCATAGCGGTAGCATTCTAAAACGAATATTCCTTTCCATGAATTACAATACATGATCATCTTTGAAAGAGCACTTTATGAGATAATACTTTACAAATGAATTTTCTATAATCATTCAAGGTCCACTTAACATGTAATCTTTACGTGCACAAACTAAAACATGTCCATAAACTCTAAGAATGTGAGATTAACATAATCAAAGAAGTCAAAATACATCTTAACAGAATTTAACTAGCCCCATATGATCCACATGAATTTTAACTGTTTTGTCGACAATGCTTTAGTCATGGAATCGGCTATTATTAAATATGTACTAATGTGTTGAATATTCATTTCTCGCTTCTTTTAGAGTCTACAACAACAAACTATTTTATATCTATTTGCTTACTGTGATTCCCATTTTTATCATTCTTAGAAAAATATACTGCATAAGAGTTATCCTAATAGATTTTTAATAATTTTACTGATAACTTTCAAACTAGAGATTAAATATCTCAACTTTATTACCTAGTTTCATGGGATGGTAAAGGCTACCTTCTATGATATAGCCGAGAACAAAGTGGATTACCAAATGTTTACGAATTTTCAATGATTAAACTTCTAATGCACTAAATTTCATCCTTACTTCTGTATCAAATCTCCCTCCTAAAGGAAAGAGGATGAATAGATTGATCCACAAAGGATATAACTGAAATTTGAAGAGTTCAATAAATTCTCAGCATCCCTAGAACAATGCCTTCACATAGAGAAACACAAATTCCTTTACTTCAAAAAATTGATTATCACCAGCAAAATAAAAAATAAAAAATAAAAAAGAGAAAAGAAAGACGCTAAACCACCATAATATGCCTTAGAATCAAGCTGATCATGCATACCAGCATTGAATGCCAACAAAAACGATAACACTCCTCAGCACTTGAAATGAAAAAACAACCTAATATCCTAAGCTTTTGAAACTATCAAGATTACCAGAAACTTCTTTGATTTCCAAATGAATAGAATTTGAATCCTAAAATAGAATCAGGCTTAAACCAAAATAACATACAAAAACCTGCTCGTAAATTGTAGGCAACCAAACTGAAACAGGAAAAAAAAAACAATTGAAATAGTTCTTCCAATTTCCAATAAAACGGTAAACATGCAAAGCAAGGGCAATTACCATGCAAAAAAAAAAAAAATTTAACCCTAAAAATCAAAACCCAGAAGAAACAGCACGACAAAACCGTAGCTTGATTGTTGAAAAAGGGTTAGGTCCTATCTATTATTTTTTGTCATTTTTAATGTATGTATTAATATCATTCATCTCTATATAATTTATTTATTAATTGTCTAGCTCTGAAGCTTAGCTCCAATAGAAAGACGACACTTGTTTCTCTCCAGGAAAAAAAAATTTCTCTCTTCTGTTTTCTAGCCTTTGGCTTTAAGCTTTTCCCTCTCTTTGGAGGACAATGTTTTCCTATTTTGGTTTTTCTTGTTGCAATAATGGAGGTAGATGGATCGGGGAAGATGAACTAGTTTTATCAGGTCCTACCGTTAGAAAGGTTAAAGGCATCGAAATTGATATTTGATGTAGTTCGACGTTTAAATTATTAACAAAAAAAAAGTGAAACAAGCAAGAAACTAATTATGATATAGAATTTAGCTTAGGTTAAGAGAGAATGTATTACTTTATGTAATTTAACTATGTGAGGTAAGATTGCGTGTCTGAACTTTTAGCTTGTCTTTAGGTGGGCAATAGATTATTGGAGCCACAAGTGTGAGCCGCCGTATAGAAGGGTAAAACAATTACCCCTAAAGCTGAGCATGCTTATAAATATGTTCTAGATTTGTATTAACTAGCATAAAAATGTAGTTTATTAGTGTAAAAAGATAATGATTTTATATTGATTAGTTAAAAATATAAGTTACAATTTATAAAATAAAAATTATATTTTTATTAAGATATTTTTTATTAGATAAAATTGTAAAAATAATTTGTGTTATTTAAAAATAAATAACACTTTACAACAAAGACAGTACGAACATCTTTACCCGAACAATTTTAATTTTTGTGTTTTTCTTTCTGTTCACAAAACTCTCGCTTTGTCCTCTGTGAAACCTTTTTAGAGCCAGATTGAAAACGGGGAGCTACGTTTCTTCCCCGTACATTTTTCCCTTTTTTGTTATTTAATTTCTTTATTTGGGTTTTGCTGGTTTTGATTTTACTTTGCCAAATTTCTGGTCGGTTTTAGTTTTGCAGTAAGGAGATGGCACATGCAGGGCGTGCGAAATTGTCAGAATACAAACCGTTCCGTCGGGTCAGTTAGTCACATCGATTCACCTCTACACACACGCACACATATATATATATATATTTATATATATATATATATATATTATGGTGAATTTGGGTTGGGAGGAAAGAAGGGAAAAGGTTGGACATGGCCTATTAAGCCCTCTACCGAGGTCCCAATATTATGAAAAATAATTTTCTTCTTGTCTTTTTCTTTCTAACGACATTTTTTCAAGATATCAGAATTTGTGAAAAAAGAAACATATTATTGGGATTGAAACTTGACAAGATGGATTAAAAATAGGGTGATGACTGATGCATGAGCGAAAAGATTTTGAGGTAATCAGCGTAAAACCCTAGGTTGAGACTTGAGACCATTGGGTGCAGTTATACTCATGCATATATACCCCACTAACTGGTTTTTAAGTCCCTGACTATTACAGCGTGCTTAGATTAGAATCGAAACAACAAAACTTATAACCAAGGCTTCACAAAGGAAACTAGAATGATTACACAACTTAACCAAATAATATTAATTAAATATAAAATATAACTAAAAAAAAAAAGGTGAACATCAGCAGTAGCCTTTGGGTTTCATAGGCCAATTTGGTTGGTTTCAGTTTCACCACTGGACCAATATGCATAAATTTTCAGGACAGCATTAATAATATTGAAATTTCCAATCTCACAGTGCCCATTTGTCTTACCACTGGACCAATATAAATAGCTAGTATACATGAAAATTAGATTCTGAAGAAACAATACTAGAAAAGTCTGAAAGCAGCCTCTCATATAGAGTCTGTCATTCCTTCCTCTCCAGGTCTAGTAAATAAAGGCACTTAACCAGCTATTGTACTTCTAAAAACCAGAAATTACCTGGGGACTTTAGTAGCAAAAATTTACCGATATATTTTAAAAACGCATTCAATGGAACAAAATTTTTGTTCAATAAAAAAAAAAAAAGGAACAAAGAAGATCTTTTTAATATAACTTTTCCTTAGTCCAGAGCTCATCACATCAGCTCCTCTGGCTGGTCCTTTCAAACTGTATAAAGTTGAAAAGACTCAATTTTCTGTATCCCTTGCCTTACACTTCGGGCATACGAGGAATACAGTCTGCCCTTCATCGGCTGATCTCATCTGCGTAGAAAAGGAGAAAGAGAGATGGAGAAAAATAATAAGTTAAATGATGAGGAATCAACTACGCATAACAAAAAAAAAAAAAAAAAAAGAAGACGGTTTACTGAGACGTTGTTTTACTTGTCGAGTAGTGTACTCAAGCTCTGCGTTTCCGCATTTTTTACAAGTCTGTTTGATCAACTGCATGTAAAATTAATACTAAAAACTGTAAGTAGCAGATTTCTGGATATGCCTCTATCTTGTACTTTATGAATGTAATTACCGCTGCTGATTCTTTTGTTGTCATCCCTTCAAAAGCATTTGAGATGCCCAGGTCTCTCCGGATATCCTGCACAACGTAAAGCACGTGGAGTAAAGTAACGTATCATCAAGAACGTGAAAAGAAGTGAGAGGGCAGAGCGAGACTATGGCTGGCTATCAGCAAGCAATTTCATCAGGCCTACATGCAACATCCCCTAAATATCTGTATGAGTTTGTGACTTTCTACTAAAAATGACCTCAATCTTTTTCAAAAGAAGAATAGGAGAAACCAACAATGACCAACTTATTGGCTGCCAATATGGAACATGCTTTCCCATACACTCAAGTCTCCAGCCAATTGAGACATCTTAATATATGAAGGAATAGTTGCAAAATCTCTCTTTATTTGAAACAGGATACTCGCCCATATAAACAAAGAAAACAATATCCCAATTCATTTGTAATCTCTCAATTTCTATGAGATCCAGAATCAACATAGGCAATTAAAGACTGTTCATTTACAACTCTCCCTCCCCCTTAACAATCATCATATCAGTGGTAGCTTGCCAACAAAACAGAAGTACCAAAGTTCAAAGCAAACCTCAGCAGTAAGGGTGTAACTTATTTCTCTGCCCAAAATCCCTAAAAGATATGTGTGAAATTTTTAGTGAAGTAGACAATCAAGAATTAAAAAAAAAAAAAAAAGTAGTAAATCAAGCGGGTACCTTTTGCACTAGACATAGATTTGCACAAAGGGCATTCAACAATCTTGGGTGATATCAAAGACAGCATTGTACCACACAAGTTACAGAACATGAAGTCACGTGCTTGAGCATAAGCCATGAATCTTTCCTTCAAAAAATGAATTGTCTCCTTCGGAAACGATTGAAATGGGCATTTTATAAGATCAGAAAAAAAACGGAAATTATTAAATGGAAAAAGCAATTCTGTGTATTACAATATTAAACTAGGAAAATTGAACCATTAAAGCTACGACAAAGGTTCTCTGAGAAATAACTTCAACCACTTTATTACCCAAGGCTACTCAGTTGCATAGAGTAAGAGACTGCATTCAAGATTCCACATTTTACTAAAAATACTTTTAAAAAAATCTTTCCAGCGGATTGAAATTATAACTTATTGACATAGTTTTTTTGATAATAACATAAAAATTCATGATAAGCGAACAGAAGAAAACCCCAAAAATCTAATTATTAAAAAGCAAAACCATCCAAATAAAAGGTAAATTTGGAACAAGAAGTTAGAGGACCTTACTCAATAAATGGGAAAAAAATCTCTTATTTGTAATGATTTCGCAACCGCCAACGTTGCTGGGGAAGCTAATAAACGATAAACCCTTATTTCTGGTCAGAGTTTCAGAAAACTGTTGTCATATAAAACCCTACAAGAAGCAGTTCTATAAAAATAAAACCCTATAAGAAGCAGATAAAAGCGAACGAGTCAGCTCGTGGCCTTGGCGTCCGAGTAGGCATATGTTCCATAAAGGCTCAGTTTTAAGCCCAAATATATTTTTTTCTTTTAGTTTGGGCTCAAAATCATCAATAAAGCTCATTATTTTATTGGTCCCAAAGTTTACATTCGATTTCTGGGTTTTAAAATATAAAATCAATAAAATTGTTGAATTGATAAATTCTGTAGGCCAATTTTTATAATGGAAAATTTGGGAAGTTGTATTCACTATTCTGTCAATGTGCTATTAGAGAGAGTTTCCTTAGTTATCCATAAAAAAGAATTTTTATTGAGCATGAATCTACTCATTTCCAGATTCCTTATTATTTAAAAAGCATGGAGACCCGTATGAAGGATTCCAGCTTTTGTAAATGTCGGCTAGCTAAACAGCATAAACAAAATCAAATTGTAGAAATAAAGGTCGAATGAACCTATCAAATTTGATTAGAATTTAATGGCCGAAAGCAATCTACTTTTACATAATTTTCAAACTGATAATGACATAGAACATATATTTATAGGTTCTGTAAGAAATTTTGGTAGACCTGTAAAGAAATCCAAATATAAAGGAAATAAACATTATTTCTGTGGAACCTGCGAGGTACAGCGAGGTATTATCTGTTTTGGTTCATTGGAACTCACGATTTTATTTTTAAAAGGTGTTTCATAAGTATAGGATTAAGTTTTAACATATATATATATAAGCGCTTTGTAAGTATAGGTTTAAGTTTTAACATATATATCATAGTAGATTTTCAAAGATTCCCGATGTGAGATTGAGGTGTTACAAACTCCTACCGTTTTAAAGTTTAATATCCTCGTCAAGCCCATTACGGAATAGACATAATCAATATCAGGCGTTGAGTTTCTAGAAGTAGCTCCTACCATGTAAGACTTAGCTCCTGTAGAATTCTAGATGTGGCTCCTACGGTGTAGCACTTAGTTCCAACTGGCTGGTGATTGCACTCTGATACCATTTGTGGAGATTCGCATCCTATCCGCTTTGGCGCATTGGACCTTACGATTTTGTCCCTAAAAGACACTTTCGCAAGTATATGCTTAAGTCTCAATATATATATCATGGCATATCCTCAAAGATTTCCGACGTGGGATTAGGGTGTTATAATTTCACAGTTCCCCTATGTTAGTAAAACGTTGAAACTCCGGTTGGACACGTAAGCCAAAGAAGGGTCAATGTCAAAAGTCCGATAGCAGGTTGAAATGAAAAAGAGTAGATGATTTACACACAAAGGCTAAAAGATTTAACACACCGGGGATTAAGAATTCCGAGCATGAAATACCTTTTTCTTTTTTCATACTTCAATCGGAAAGTTTATCAAAGATAGCAATGCAAGTTTCGAACGTCGCATGCCCAGGTGGTCCTTTCGGTCTCTGTCACCGCCATGGTCGAGAGTGGCCTCGAGAATTAATGTCTCCAATTTCCATATTAAATTGTTTAAAAAACCAAGGGTCCGCAAACAAGATAAGATAGCCATTGAGGGAATGATCATGGTCGTGAAACAACTAAACCGGCTTGGTTTTTTTGGTTTAATTGATTGGAAAATGACAGCAACTTGATTGATGTTTTCTGTAACATAAAGAAGTACCACTGATTTATTTCCAAACACAGTTAAAGAGCTGAGTTGTTGGTTGGCCAACTAAGTTAACTTTACATTTATAGAAGCTGGAAAGTACTGCCATGCCTCTCATCGACGCCTACACAAGAACTCCATGAAGTTATTCCTTTTTTGCTTCATTTCCTTGTATCGTCTCTCCTAGTTATTCCCAAACATTTGTAGGCGTTTTTTCTTGCCAAATTGTTCTACACTGTCAAATGCAAGAAATAGAGTTCAGTGAGCAGAATTCTCTTCCAAAAACGGTGCAACCATTGAATTCAAGCGAAAGGAAACCTGTTTCATTCCTTGGTCTATTTGCAGCTGCCGATAAATTAGATTGTGCCTTGATGGTTTTTGGAAGCTTAGGGGCGTGCATTCATGGGGCTGCTCTTCCAGTGTTCTTTATTTTGTTTGGACGCATGATAGATTCTTTAGGACATATATCTTCAGATCCTCACAAATTGTCTGCCCGTGTTTCTGAGGTACCATGCAACTTCAATATCGTGTCCAGTGACTTAATTCTGATATCTCTGTTTAGTGATGAAATGGAAGCTTACTGGATTAGAATAAATGTTAATTGATCAGTTTCTCCAACTTCTATGGAAATGATTCAGTTGAAGGCCACCATGGCAATTCTTTCTGCCAAGATTTCAGATGTTCTCTGGAAGTGGCTATTCGACGGATGTTCCCAAGTTCTTTTGCATAAGTACAATGGAATGATACCATCAGGAAGCATTTCCATAATTTCTATGCAGGCTTATTATTTCAACTTAATTCCTTTTTACTTCTCTTTGTTCTTCCAATTAGAACCCGGGGTCATACTTGCAAAAATAGTATCTTAATTCTACTGAAGTATTTGATCTGGAGGGTCATTGTAACAAAAAAAAAAAAGAAAAGCTTGAGTTTCATAAATTATTGTGCGTAATTTCTCCAAAATTTTCGCAGCATAACAAAAATCTTACCATATATTGCTTAACAAATGACATTTTTCCCCTTGCAGCATGCTGTGTACTTGGTCTACCTTGGTCTTGCTGTTTTCGTATCAGCCTGGATTGGTGTGTTTCATATTTCTTAGTCTTCTCTAGCTGCTACAGTTTTCGTTTTCTCAAAGTTCCTCTCAGCTTTGCTTTGCCTACTGCTACTGGAATATTAACATCCTCATTGACATGATATCTTCAGGTGTTGCATCCTGGATGGAAACTGGGGAGAGACAGACGGCTCGTTTGCGTCTGAAATACCTTCAGTCAGTTTTAAGGAAAGATATAAGCTTCTTTGACACTGAAGCCAGAGATTCTAACATTATTTTTCATATCTCAAGTGATGCAATTCTTGTCCAGGATGCCATAGGTGACAAGGTACATTACCAAAAAGAGGAACATAATGATTCCCATAATGTTCAAAACTTTGGTATGATATTTCCGTAATACTAAATTCTCTTGCGTATCTTGATGCAGACAGGCCATGCTTTACGTTACCTTTCTCAGTTTGTCGTTGGGTTTGCCATTGGGTTTACATCTATATGGCAGCTTACACTACTCACCTTGGCAGTAGTTCCACTGATAGCTATTGCAGGCGGAGCTTATACTGTAATTATGTCAACTCTATCAGAAAAGGGTGAGGCTGCTTATGCTGCAGCTGGGAAGGTCGCGGAAGAGGTAAATTGCATACACCTTTACTTATAAAATCTTCTTTATTGCTACTATATATAATTTCAGAATAAAGACTCACAACCACCTTTCCTTTATAAGAAAGCTTGATTCTTAGCACCCTTGAAGACACAATT
Source organism: Adansonia grandidieri (assembly GCA_038382065.1). NCBI lineage: Eukaryota > Viridiplantae > Streptophyta > Magnoliopsida > Malvales > Malvaceae > Adansonia > Adansonia grandidieri. The sequence continues at coordinate 99,558 of JBBYHK010000017.1, read as the reverse complement.
CCAAGGTACAAGAAATACCACGCTGTTAAAGAGTTTTAGAATGATATTGAACATTTCTTCTTCTATAGGTTATCGATTTTATTTCACTGTGAGCTTATCAGGAACTGGAAGCTTGTGTCCTGGGCTGCACCCAAATTATATGGTCTTTCTTACTTGGCAGTCGACGCCGTGCTTGCAAACTTACCAAAAACATTCACATACCTTCAATTTAATTTGACAGTCATGCCAACTACTTTTCTCGATCTTTTCTCACTTATGGGGGTAGCTTTCTCTTGCCTTTTGGTTCAGGCTATTTCACAGATTCGCACAGTATACGCATTTGTAGGGGAGGAAAGAGCAGTTAAAGCGTACTCTAGTTCACTTAAAAATGCTCTTAAAATGGGGCAGAGAAGTGGACTTGCAAAGGGCGTGGGTGTTGGATTTACTTATGGTCTGCTGTTCTGTGCCTGCGCCTTTCTTCTTTGGTATGCCGGCATGCTTGTCAGGCATGGTAAAACAAATGGAGGGGAAGCATTCACAACAATTATCAATGTCATTTTTAGTGGATTGTAAGTCCATATATTCTGAATGTGGTAACAAATTGTTGGGAGTTCATCTCTCATTAATTGTATTTTATGATAAAAACAGGCGTTTTGCATTTTTAGTGCTTTAGGTCAAGCAGCACCAAACTTTGCTGCCATTGGTAAAGGTAGGGCAGCTGCTGCCAATATCTTCAGCTTGATAGAAACAGACTCGCAGCCTTCAAGACAGTCAGATAGTGACACTGTTTTGCCAGAAGTTGCCGGACTAATTGAGTTTTGTGAGGTCTGTTTTGCTTATCCCTCTCAGCCTAATATGGTGTTTGAGAATTTGAGCTTCTCAATAGATGCTGGGAAGACGGTTGCAGTTGTTGGCCCCAGTGGTTCAGGAAAGAGTACCATCATATCCATGGTTCAACGTTTCTATGATCCCACTTCAGGTAAGATACAAAATGTTGGCAATTACTATTATTTGAAAGACCAAATTACGATTTGAGCTACAGAATAGTTTTACTTCTCTTGGCTGATGCACCGGAGTTCACCACGTAAAATACTATTGGATGGATATGATCTCAAGAATCTGCAGTTAAAATGGTTGAGGAAACAAATGGGATTGGTTGATCAAGAACCAGCGCTGTTTGATACAACAATAGCTGGCAATATCCTACTTGGTAAAGAAGATGCAGATATGGAGCAAGTTATACTAGCTGCCAAAGCTGCTAATGCACATTCTTTCATTGAAGAACTACCTGACAGCTATAACACACAGGTAATATGTTCTCCATAATATCCAACTTCATTTTTTAACAAGGGAAGATTATCCATCTTCAGAAATGCATATGAGCTTTCAACTCTCAGAGGCCACTTATGTTTTCAAGTAGTGAAAAGAACTGAAAACATTTATGATATTTCAATTGATGAATATGAGTTACATGTATCAATAAGGAGTAGGATGGCCGCATATCAAGTTTTGCTGTTTTCACATTTTTTACTGATCTGTGCCCAATCCTCAAGTGTGATGCTCTCACAGTTAAGTTGAATTTAGGTTGGAGAGGGAGGAACTCAGCTTTCGGGAGGTCAAAAACGAAGAATTGCTATTGCAAGAGCTGTGCTGAGAAACCCAAAGATACTGCTTCTAGATGAAGCCACGAGTGCTCTTGATGCAGAATCAGAACTCATAGTTCAGCAGGAACTAGATAAGATAGTGTCAAATCGATCAACAATTATTGTGGCACATCGATTATCCACTATTCGAGATGTTGACACCATCATTGTTTTGAAAAATGGCCAGGTTGTTGAGCGTGGGAGCCACATGGATTTGGTGTCTAAGAGCGGAGAATATGCAAATCTAGTGAGCTTGCAACTATCAGAAAACAATGCAAATTCAAGCTCTATATGTCATTGTGATGCATCCGGAAGTTCTAGCTTCCGACAACCTCAGAACAGTCAAAATCTTGGGCAGGGTTCAGGGTCAATTACAGCAATAGAATTGGAGCAATGTTATCAAAACTCATCTGAGCAAAGTTTCGCACCGACTCCTTCAATATTGAAACTACTAAAGCTAAATGCACCAGAATGGCCCTATGCACTGCTTGGCTCGGTTGGTGCAATTCTGGCGGGCATGGAAGCTCCATTATTTGCCTTTGGAATCACCCATGTCTTGACTGCATTTTACTCTCCGGATGATTATCAAATTAAGAAAGAGGTTGAAAGGGTGGCTCTTATATTTGTTGCTCTGGCTTTTCTTACCATTCCAATATGTGTGCTGCAACACTATTTCTACACGTTAATGGGAGAGCACCTGACAGCTCGTGTCCGTTTATCAATGTTCTCAGGTTCTTTTCTACTTCTAAATCTAGAAAGCTGAATTTGATCAGTATCTTTGATGGAACATTCATCACCTTGGCAAATCATCTGAACCACAAAATTTTACTGACTTTGCACCGTAAATTAAAATATATTTTACTTCTTTATACTTCTTGTATTATAAGATTTTCAGATTTTTTTTTCCTTTTCAAGTACAGCTATCCTTTCCAATGAGGTTGGCTGGTTTGATTTGGCTGAGAACAATACTGGTTCATTGAAAGCAGCTTTAGCTGCAGATGCAACCCTAGCACGAAGTGCTCTTGCTGATCGGCTATCCACAATTGTGCAGAATGTAGCACTGACCCTGACAGCATTTGTGATTGCATTCACTTTAAGCTGGCGTATAGCATCTGTTATCATTGCCTCCTTTCCCTTACTCATAGGTGCTTCCATAACTGAGGTAAGGTTCAGAAACCACCAAAATTAGAACTAGGCTGTTTCGGTAACGTCAATGATTAATTGCACTGCAGTCCTATTTCAAATTTTTTCTTCTTTTTTTTAATTGAAGCAACTGTTTCTTAAGGGATTTGGAGGGAATTACAGACATATGTACTCTAGAGCAACTGCTGTGGCACGCGTAGCAATTGTCAACATTCGTACTGTTGCAGCATTTGGTGTTGAAGACCGGATATCAATCAAATTTGCTTCTGAACTACACCAACCAAATAAGCAAGCATTCTTGCGAGGTCATATTTCTGGTTTTGGTTATGGTGTATCACAGCTCTTTGCATTCCGTTCCTACGCCCTTGGCCTTTGGTATGCATCAGTACTAATCAAGCAGAACGAATCAGACTTTGGAGACATCATGAAGTCCCTTATGGTTTTGATAATCATGGCACTGGCAGTGGCAGAAACACTGGCTCTCACACCGGATATTGTGAAGTGGTCGCAAGCACTTGGGTCTGTTTTCGGAATTCTCCACAGGAAAACATCAATAGAACCTAATGATTCCACATCAAACATAGTAACCGAGATCAAAGGAGATATAGAGTTCAGAAATGTGAGTTTCAAGTACCCAACGAGACTGATGTGACCATTTTTGATGACTTCAACCTGAAAACTTCAGCTGGAAAGAGTCTAGCTGTAGTTGGACAAAGTGGTTCAGGGAAAAGCACCGTGATTGCACTAATTATGCGATTTTATGATCCCATTTTGGTGCAGTGCTGATTGACGGTTATGATATTAAGACATTAAACCTGAGATCACTAAGGCTGAAAATGAGTTTAGTTCAGCAGGAGCCAGCATTGTTCTCAACCACAATATACGAAAACATCAAGTATGGGAAGGAGGAAGCATCAGAGATTGAGATACTGGAAGCTGCAAGAGCAGCTAATGCTCATCGATTCATCAGCAGAATGCCTGGAGGATACCAGACCAACGTGGGTGAGCGAGGAGTCCAGTTATCAGGAGGCCAAAAGCAGAGGGTGGCAATTGCTAGAGCAATCCTGAGAAACCCTTCCATTCTTCTCCTGGATGAAGCTACAAGTGCATTGGACACAGAATCTGAGAAACTAGTTCAAGAGGCTCTGGATAATCTCATGGAAGGCCGTACCACAATCGTGGTAGCGCACAGGTTATAGACTATTCGTAATTCAGATTCCATTGCTGTGCTGCAACAAGGAAAGGTAGTTGAAATTGGCAGCCATGAACAGCTGACGAGGAAACCTGGCAGAGTCTATAAACAATTGGTCCGTTTACAGCGGTAAAGGAACATCCACGACCCTGATCAATTTTCTCGTACAAGTGAGAATGAAGCTTGAATGATAATAAACGAAGTTTAGCATTAAAATTTACACATGAATCTGTTGTGATCCGAGGGAAACTACAACCAAATTATATAACTGTATGCTGACACTGCAAAAAGAAAATTTTGGAAATACATTTTATGATCTCTTTAGCACATGATTATAGTAAGCAACGTTTGCTTTAATAAATTGCGTTCCTAAGAAGTGAATTCAAATTCAGGGAAAAAGAAAAAGCGCAGACAGCTTGATTTGAAATTAAAAATGAGCAGCAGGCAGGCAGGAATCTTTTCATCCAAGGCCTGTTCAAATTAAGGGAATTTACCTTTTGATTTGTGGTGGGCTCTTTTGGTCTTCGCATTTGCCTTCTGGGGCCACGGCTTCTTTATTCAAATTTAAATAATCTTGTTTGTTATTTTTAGTGCAATTACATTTTTCTTTTTGCCAACTTATTACAATGTACTAAGTATTTTATTTACAGCCAATTCTCATATTTAATAAGTCAACATTACAATAAATAGAATATTAATCTAATATATTTAATATTATAAATATATGTTGATTGATGCATGAAAGTAAAATAATATATGCATCAATTGACTGTCCAAATTAACTAGTGATCAATCAACATTTGTTTTTTCAATGTAAAAGAGAAAATGAAAGGATAGCTTTGGGATTTAATTTTTTTTCTTGGTAATAATTATCTTATCATGCTAATAATTAAAACTTCAGTTAACTTTAGCTATTAAAAAGTGAAATTAATATAAAATTAAAAACATCATTTTCGTTAGGTAAAACATAGTCCTTTTGATAAATAAAAATGATTTGAAAAATAGATATTATATTAAAAATAAAAAAGAGGATGATATATTGATGTAAATATTAGGGGGTGAATGATGATAAGGAGTTGTTACGGAGGGGTTAGCTGGCAAGAGTTTGTTATAGGTAAGCTTTCGCTTCATCCGCATTTGTGATTCGCGATTACTGATCTCCCTTTCTCTTCCCCGTTTTCCCCTCATTTTTGCCATTTTCTCGCCTTTCTTGTTTCTCTCTCCATTTCCTCTCTCTTCACTGGCCTCGACTTTCCTATCAATTTTGCACCCTAAGGGTTTGCGTCGAGGAGACAAACAATGAAGCCCGTGGATCTCATTCTTTCTTTAACAAAAACTAGAGCCTGAAGCAAATCTGAGAAAGAAAAGCCCCAAGACTGTTGGAAAAAGATTTTCAAGATTTGTAGAAGAAAAGGAAAAAAACCGAGCTATAGGCGATTAGGTATATTGTGGTTTACTTTCTAGTTCGTGCGGCGGCGAAGGAAAAATGAGCGCCTCGAGATTCATAAAGTGCGTCACCGTCGGCGATGGCGCTGTCGGCAAGACCTGCTTGCTGATTTCCTACACCAGCAACACTTTCCCTACGGTGAGCCTTTTTCGCTCTCCCTTTTCTTAATTATCGGATCTTTCGTGCATGATCGCGTGTATGAGTTATTAGCAATTTCTTGTTTTCTGTTTGGTGCTCAAATATATAAAGAAAATCAAAGAACAAGCTGAAGATTTATATCAAATTTTCGGATAAATTAGAGAAGAATTGGTTGAAATTGTTTATGTTCGAGTGAGCTTTGTCATATGTTTCCGGCTTTGAAATTGCTCGAAAAAATTGTTGGCTTTCATAAATGCTGTCAATATTGATTGGGCTTTATGCCGTACAATCTAGGCAGATTGGGTGCCACCGTATATATTCACAGTTAATTGAATTTTTTTCCATTATAATTGAAACCAAGACTGGGGCTTTATGCTCTCCGTTAGCTGTTAGGTTATCTTGGATATTGGTTTTCTTTATCGGTAACTGTTTGCGTTTAAAATTGTTGTGGCAACAGGACTATGTTCCGACTGTTTTCGACAATTTCAGCGCAAATGTTGTTGTGGATGGCAGCACTGTCAACTTAGGTTTATGGGATACTGCTGGTAATTTTCAAATAGCTTCTCGAATTCCTCTTTTATTAGTAGGTTTGAGTTCCTTCTTGCCTTTGGTTTGAAACCATTGTCTTGGAACAGGTCAGGAGGATTACAATAGATTGAGACCATTGAGCTATCGTGGGGCTGATGTCTTTATTCTTGCATTTTCTCTCATCAGCAAGGCTAGTTATGAAAATGTTGCAAAGAAGGTTCAAACATTGGATATCTTCTCTTTGAGATAATAATTTTGTGCAGTATGAGATCTTTTAAAACCATATGCCTCCTGATCATGTGTTTTCTTGCTTTCAATTTCAGTGGATTCCTGAATTAAAGCATTATGCACCTGGCGTTCCAATAGTTCTTGTTGGAACTAAGCTTGGTATGAATCTTGCTTCCTGGATATTGCCATAATGGTATCGTTTTATATGCTCGTAATGTTTGTATTTGTGGATTGCGATTGGTTTGATTCTCTAAGTTCCTAAAATTTTTCTCAAATTAATATAGTATTATTTTATACCGATGTTTCTGAAATTCTTTCTGTTTCATTAAATGTTGTCATGCGTTCAACTCTTTGCTGCCGCAGATCTCCGGGATGATCAGCAATTCTTTGTAGACCATCCTGGTGCAGTGGCCATTTCTACAGCTCAGGTAAATATTAACATATAATTAGTATTATTATTTTTATCTTTTCAATAAGAATACATTTCGCTTATTTTAAACATTGGTCTTGCTTTGCTTCTTTCTGAAGGGAGAGGAATTGAGGAAACAGATAGGGTCTTCTGCCTACATCGAGTGTAGTTCAAAAACACAGCAGGTTAAATTATTCAACATACTGTTCATGTTATTTTAACCGAAATATTGTGTTGAAGGCCCTTTTGTCTTTAATGGGATCTTGTGTGTTTGACTGTTTGCTTTACTGCAGAATGTGAAGGCAGTTTTTGATGCAGCTATTAAGGTAGTGCTCCAGCCTCCGAAGAAAAATAAGAAGAAAAAGGCACATGGTGGTTGCTCAATATTATAATCAGTGGAAGATTCAAAGTCTTACAAAGATGGATCGACCGACCAGCTTCTTGCTGCTTGTATCTCTTCCATCAGTGTCACCTTCGTTAACTATAGGAAGCAGCAAGCCATCATGTATAGTCTTCTGCTGACATTCTGGGGATTTCTGTGAAAGCTTCAGGTGGTTTCTTTCGTGTTTTACTTATTGTAATGATCTATAATTGATGACAAGCATTCCTTGTTAACATGCACGCCTCTTTTGCTTTGCATGTCTTAAACTTCACGCATGCATTAACCAGATCGTGTGAGGAAGACTATTAAAAAAATCACTGTTTTCTTGCATGACGTTTAAATATAAGCAATTTGATTAAATGATATGTATTGTTGTTGCCATCAGTCATTGGAATTTAATTGAGTTGATGTGTCATGTGATTTCTATTGAAGACATACAAAAAATCAAACTGAGCAAATCCTATAACATTCCTTGTACTCATACCCCTTTATATCACCCAGCCATCAGATGCCCCCTAACTTTAACCAAAGTGTTCTCAGTTCCTTTATATGGGGTAACGGCATGAAGATTAGGTTATTTTCTGCGTTTCCGTATTGTGTTCGAATTATAAACAATTGGGGTTTTTTCTGTTCGATTTTTTTTTATTTGGTCCAATAGAAGCTTTTTGTATTGTCATCCAGGTTTTATGTTAAGAGTAATTGTCTCTCTAAATTCAATGGAGCTTTTTAGACTTTACAAATAGCTTAACATGATGCTACTTACTTTTTTTTAGTAGTTAGAATATGTTAAAAACAGTAAAATTAAATTAAAAAATTGAGACATAATAGTTTTTATAATCATGTTATGCTATCAATGTATCAAAAGTGAGAACTTTTTAAAATTAATTGTTGCATTATTGCAGTTGGCTAGTAAAACGTGAATGTCTTAAACTTACAAAAATTTAACATAAATCAGATTATTAAGTTGAATTACGATCTAATAATTTTGAATTTTATCCTTGTTTTATTTATACTATTAATAATTTTTTGTGTTAAGAAAAAAGAAGAAGAAAAAGCTACAAAGATTTCATAACAGTGTAAAGTTTTACATATAGGGGAGTGGGGGAGAAGTCGTTAATAAGGTGAGGCTCAAGAGTCCCGCTTAGAGGTCCAGCCAAGGAACTAGAAGTAGGCCTGTTTTACCTAAATAAATTAGAGCTCCATCTATGCAGATGGACCACTATGAAGCATGAAAGAGTTGCTAAAATCGCCAACAATCATGAATTATAAACTCTGCAACGGACAAATATTATGGTCTATGCAATTTCAAGTTTCAACATTAGGCTTTTTAAGTGTGGTGGTTTACTGAGTTATTGCGAAGAAATTGCTACGATCCACGCCAGAATTACCCCATTCCATTTTCCATGATTCATCAATTTGACAAAACACGATTTTTGGCACTCTGAAAGAAAGAGGTAGGTAAGTGGAATTGTCTATGCAGCTGCATCTGCGGGTCAAAGTCTTCTTCCCATGACTTTACAAGTACTCTTTTTTTTTTTTTTTTTTTTCAGTTATTGTTATTATGCGCGTCGGTGGGAGCTGCCGCCCTTACTTCAAAGTTATCTTTGTTCTTCTTTCGGGAGGAAATTGGTGCAACTGATACCAGAAACAAAGGCAACCAATCAAAGTCCAGTATTAGCACTTACATAAATTATTTTGCTCCATTCCACCTTCAAATGTTTAAACGCAGTTCCCTTCTTTTACTTTTCTTCTCCTCTTTCCTATCTTTTTTTAATAATTGGAGAAAATTAAATTTTTTATTCATAATTTCAGGGTTATTAAAAGATGTTAGGACTTGTCGCATGTCATTATAAGTCTCTTTCTTCTTCTTTGCTCAATTTAGTTTCTTGTTCAACGTGAAATATTGAATATTTAATTTCTTCTGAAATGGTATTATGAATAGTATTAAATTAATTAATTATCTTTCAAATCCATAACAAGAAATTCACCCTTAACTGGTTCGTATGAACTTTAAAAAGGTCAAAAACTTTGCAAAATACAATAACAATTCCATTAAAATATGTTAAAGAAAAAAAAAAGGGGGGAACAGTTAAGTTTCGTGGTGTTTACTTCTTCTTTTAAACAAACAAAAACAGAAAAACAGTATTAATCATTGTATCAAATATTAAATTCTGTCAAGTATTGTAAACAAAACAAAAAAAAAAGTTATGGTTTGGGGATGTAAAGTATTACAAACGTGAAAATTTGTCAATTACCAAATGAGAAACGAAGTTGGAAAAACTCTGTCCGCTTTTGAAGAGGCAAAACGCTCCAATTCGGGTTCATGGATGAAACAGATTTACCCATCCATCTTCATGAACCCTGACAGGCTGTTAACAGATGAACCAAACTTGGGCAAAATAAATACCATGAGCCACCGAACCCCACCCCATCTCTTAAAATCTTGGTTGCCTTTACCAACTTTGGAGGAGGATATTGGTACAATAAAGTAGGGACAAAGGCGAGCACTTAAACGGGTTCAATTACCATAAACGTTGCTTTAATTATTATTTAAGTATTAGTCACTAAAAAAAAGTGGTAATAATGCTGTTACCTTGTTAGTTAACAAGGTGAACATTTCGCATTACGTCTCCTCACCATCATTCTCACAACTTTCCTCCTCATCATCCTCACAACTTTGATCGATCAACTTCATAATTGTATTTATGTGGGTCAATTTTTAAAATGTCTATAAATATCGATCAATGATTATTTAATTATTTTTTAATATATTATTTTTATAAAATTTAAAAAATAATATATTAATTATTTGAATAAATATAATCTTAATTAATGATAAAACATGAAACTAATTAATATATATATTTTTATTTATATATAGTAGTCATTTCCACAGCTAATGAAGAAGAAACTTAACGCAAAAGAAACGTCTACCTTCCTTTTGCGATTCGGCGGCCTCTCAATTTATCAAATATTTAATTAATGCGAAAGGGATTGTGATTTGAGAGCAGTTCCACACAATTTTTTTGCCCGACAGGGGCTAAATCCACGACCTCCACGATGATGCCCTATTTCCCTCCCGTCTGTTTCCGCGTGATATTATTGAAAAATAAAAAATGGCGATGTGCCCTTTTCTCTATATTTGTCGAACATGCATTAAAATCACTTTCAGAAAAAAAATTTAAAAAAAGAAAAAAAGAAAATGAGGGTTTGAATTGAGAAACGTGAAGCATGAAAGCTTCACCTTGTCCTAGCCGTCACCAGAACCAACGTCGTTACAGTTGCGACACAACAAGAACCAACGTCGTTACAGTTGCGACACAACAAGAACCAACGTTTGTACATACAATACGGTGTATCAAAGCAAAAGATAGAAAAGTGGCGTTATGTGATTGGAGGAAAAAAATCGGCGGGCGTACGACAAATACTGGATAGATACCATTCTCCACTCAACTTTCCCAACGGAAGCGATAAACGAGAGTGCGAAGAATAAAACGATTAATAGATAAGCTTTAAGCTCAACCAATATTATTTGTTAAAAAAAATGAGCCACGACGTCGCTTTATAATTTCAATCCCCCTGTTTATATCTTAAAATATTTATTAGTTAAATAATTTAAAACCCGAATCCGACAGTCCCTAGACGACTCATCTAACTCGTTAAAATCCTCTCTCCTTGTTCTTGTCTTCTTCCACCAGATTTTTTTTTCCTTTGTTATCAGCGCGCCTACATCAGCTAACTCTTTAACTATTTTGTAAATTGTAAAATTTAGCATTAGTAGAAGACGAAGAAGAAGAAGACAAGAAAGAGGAGGGAAGCTGTCGGTGGATATGGCGATATCGGATGCGGTGATTGGGAATTTGATGATGATCTACGTGGCAGTGATAGCGGGGATAAAGGCGTATGGTTTAGTGTGTGGGCGGAGCTTCGGTGGTGGGTTTGTGCTGATTGTGTCGAGCACGATTGTGGGTTTGATCTTGGTTGGGACTCTGACGTGGGACGTCACTCGTAAAGCCACGTACGCGATTTCCCGTGATCAAGCTGCCGCTTCCGTTCATGTTCACGAGATTTGCAAGGGTGGTATTTGCTGGCACGGCGTGGCTGTTCGGTCCCCTGCTTCTCAGGTCCGGTTCAGGCTCCCTCAGCAAATTCCATACGGCTCTTTGTAAAAGGTAAATGAAAAGTTAAAAAGAGAAAACGGAAGAAAAAAATGGAATTTTTTGAAGGTTTGAAGCTGAAAGATACTAAGATATAATAAGGTTATCTCTGCAAAAAGCAATTAGGTGTTTGGTCATGTTTTTTTTTTTCCTTGAATTTTGATTGAGAGGAATAAAATAGTGTGTATAAAGTTGTAAAAAATAACAAACGAAATTGAAGATGCTTTTCTGTATAAATAATACTCCGTCACTTTTTCTTTACCCACCAAAGCTTGTTTTGTTTTTTTCCAAGTGAGTTTGGAGGTGGAAACAGAGGAGGAAGGAGTCAAAATTTCCATAGTTTAATCGCTTAGTTTTGGCCACTTTGGTCGCTCTACCGACAAGAAGCAAAAACATATTTACTGAGAAAGGACAGTAAAGGATTCTGAAAGATGTTATCGCACTATAACATGTCGGTATCTAGATATAAGAAACTATGGAATTGGGTGACATTATTACAGAATTTTCCGGAAAATAAGGAATAAGAAGAGTACGTCAGAAAAACTGATGTATTGGCATTGATGTTCTTACAATACAATAGAATTAGTTAGGTCACTTAATGTGTGTTTACTGGTTTGTCTGCTTACAGCAAGTCATAGTTTTCCCTAGCTCAGCTGGCTGGTTTTTCCTTACCTTTTTGTCTTCTTTATGGATATAACCGTAGTACTACAGATTTGGCAATCTCTTCCTTATTTCCAGAGGCCGTGGGTGACGATGGATTGGATGGGAAATAGTGGCAATAGTTGATAGCTCTTGATTCGTTTGATGCCAAGCCCAAAATTGGTGAAAAATTTACTGCTGCGGTGGCTGGCCTGCTGCGATATTTTGATTCCTAAAACCCACACCCAGAGCAATCCTAAAGCCGTAGAAACCGATTAATTTGGCAATTCACGGCTCAAAATAAGATGTTGCTGAAAAGGAAAAGCAAAGTTTAAAAATCTTAATTTAGCCAATCTCCTAAGCCTGCTAAGGATCGTATTTACGCAATCTAGATTCGCTGATTAACCCGCAAATGCAATTAGCTTAAGAAGTCAATCATATTTTTCACTTAAAAGAAGGAGAAAAGAAGTGAAAATATTGGCTCACTCTGGTTCTCTGGTGGTTTAGATGTCGGTAGCAAATGAGGTGACCCTGACCTAATCCAAAACAAGGCTCGGGCTCCTTTGATTTGGTCATGGGTTGAAATTTACCCCCTGCTTTTTTTTCAATACAAAAAAAAAAAAAATTGTATTATTATTATTATTATTATTAGAGAGATGGTAAAGTGAGCTCGAATCTGAAAATTTTTTCGAAAAAATTTGAATCAAATTCGATTTGGTCAAAAATTTGAGAAAACCAGAATCCAGAATGGCCTAAACATGAAATGGCATGAACCTGAAATAATCCGAATCTGAAGGAACCCAAACTCGAAAGAATCTGAACCCGAAAGGACTTGAACCTAAGCTCAATCTGAACCGGAATTCGAATTTAATACTAAAAATAAATATAATTAAATAATGTTTTATGAAGAAAAACTTTAATTATCAATTTTATTTTAATATTCTTTTAATAATTCAATTAAATATTAAAAACTTAATTTATATTTTATATATGATTAAATTTGTTCATAGATCGGGTTGGATCGTGGTTTGAATTTTTTAAAATCTCAAACCCAAACTCTTATTTAACGTGCTTAGAAGTTCGATCTACCTATTTAAGCCATAATTATTATTTATCACATTAAAAAAATTATTAATATTTATATATTTTGTAATTAAATTTAAATAAAATATATGTTATTTTAATTTAAAATTATTGTTTCGAGCTTGGCCGAGCTAGTATGAAACAAAAATATGAGAATTCGAGCTTAGCCCAATTGGACTAGGTGGATGGCCCGACCCTTGAGCAGATTTATATATGATAAAATAATAATTTATCAAAAAATAAATCATATCATGAGCTTTGAAAATATTATCAATAAAATATATCATCCATTTATCACATTTTCTTTAATTTAATTAATTAAACTTATTGAATATTAAGAGTTTATATATGTTAGTAGTAAAATTTTAAATATTTCTTCGAATAATAATAATAATAATAATAAATATATTTATTATTATTATTATTATTATTATTTCAAATAATGATAATTAGAGTCTGATAATAATATAAAAAATAATAAGGTAAATTTAAAAAAATATTGAAGCCATTATAGATAATATCATATCAAAAATAAAAAAAATCACATGTTAGGCTAGTAATTAAACCTGCCCACTGGACGAATAGCTTGCCCAGTCTAATAGGCTGGGCACGATCAAGTCCGAGTCTTAGATATTAAGTTTTAGATAGACTCAACCCGAAACAGTATTTTTTAATAAAATAATATATTTTTATTTAAATTTAATTATAAAATATATAAATATTAATATAAATTTAACTTTTTAATTTTATAAATAGTGATTTGTGCTTAAATGAACGGACCAGGTAAAATTCGATTCTGAGCTTAGAATTAAAAATTTTTTCGAACCATGATTGAGCCTATGGAACCAAACTAAGATTTTTTTGGAGCAAACTGAACCATATTCGGGTGTGAGTATTCAAAATTACATAAAAGTGATTATATTTAACATAAAATAAAAAAATAATGTAAAACATACTCGAACTCAAAACCGACCTGAACCCAAATAGATCCAAATACGAATTGGCATGAATCTGAACAGGCCTGCACCCGGACAAGCCTGAACCTGATAGAACTCGAACTTGAACCCAAATAAGCCTTAACTTGAAAAAACTTAAACTTAAAATAATTCAACTCAAACCGGCCTGAATCCACCCAATTACCGATTCTAATTATTAACACGTTGTTTTCAACCTAATTTTATTGCAAATAACAATCTAACTACACTAACTAGTGTAAATGATGAAGCTTTTGGGTAGTTGTTTCTAAGACATGATATTAAATGTTGCATTCATTAAGAAGATTGGTATGTTGTCCCCGACCCTTAAACAAATGTTTTTAGTAAAAAGATGGTTAAATCAAAGACAAAATGAAAATAGCAGGAGGCTTAAGGCTGGTTGAGCTTTAAAAACTGGTCTTAGTAGAGTTAACGCGAATTCAATTGATTTGACTCTCTAGGCCTGGTTAATTTCACCAACAGTAATCAGGTTTGAGATATGATTGACGAATTTAACTCGGGCTGCCAAGTTGCTTGCGTTACATAAGATAAAGCTAAAAGGAATTATCAGTTTCCCTAAATTTTATTTTCAAAAAGGTCAAAAAGCAAGAAATTTGTGTTGCCATGGGATGTCAACTTTAAAGTGGCCACGGCAATTGCTGAGGCTCTAAACAATCTGCATAATAATTAATGCTCTCCACCCTTCATCCACAGGGATGAAAAATCTTCCAACACTCTTCTCTCTGATGATTTTCAGTTACGGCCTGGTATCCCTTTTTTCGTTGTTTTACATGTCCTATCACAAAATCAAGAAAAAGATGAATGGAATGAAGTAGTGAACTTCTAGATGCCAGATTTTTACTGCTGAGTTGCTACTTGCTATTAACTTATTAACCTTGAATCTAATTAACCAAGAAAGAGCAGTTATCTGATTTTGGGCTTCTAAACAATCGAAGTATCAAACCATCAATACTTTTTCCCACTTTAGCCTCGCAGCTATCTTGTTTTGGGCTTGCTCTCAGGGGCCCAACGGATTCCACTTACATAATTGACGATTGAGATCAATGTGATGGGAACTTCTGGGTAAATAGCTCCTAAGTATTTCCTGGAAGGAAGGGTTAGTGACAACAGGGTTGATGTATCTGTGGCTTTGTCCTGTGCTTCTAGAATTGCTATCAGGAAGGAGGCCAATTAATTCAAAGAATGTGGAAGGCCAAGAGAGCTTCTTAATCCAGTAGATAAGGATTTAAGCTTTTACACATTTTCACTAGTTGATGAAGATATGAGAAACTTACCTCCCAAAAGTGAGCCAGGTAGACATTCATGCCGTTCGTATCTAAGCCTTGTAAATCTTGGACGATAGGAATATCCCTACAGCTACTTTTCAAGCTGATAGAATTCATTTGTTCATAGGACCATGGTTCCATGAACCAACAGACTAGACGGGCTAGTAAATTCCTCCAAAGAAAGCTTGACATGTTTTCAATCATGCCATATATATACATATATATATTACCGTTCTCCAAGTAGATTCAGTACTTTATTTGATCTGTTTACTTCGCTTATTGTTGGAGACAGACAAGACAAGCTTAAAAAGAGCAGAAAGAACCAATAAAGTGGTATAAATTCCACGCTTTGAGGAACATACATTTTCTTTATGAGAAAATGAGTAAAATATTAGGTTCTTTATTTTTATAAATCAAAACAACAATTTCGTATGTACTTTATAAAGATCATGCATTTAATTAAAATCCAATAAATAAATTCCGTTGATAACATTTTTGGTGGTGAAGCGTGAATGTGAGGATCTAACCGTCGTTTGTTCTTCAAAGGTTTTGATTTAAATCCTTGGTTACAATTTGCGTACACAACTTGACCGCAGGCTTTCTACTGATTTGGCAACACGACTCTCCTTTCTTGAAACAAAATAAAAGTTTTGAATTTGGATCATTATTAAAATAATAATAACAATAATAATAATAATAAATCATTTAATTTGCTCACTATTATTGCAGTTAACCGAAGCATATTCAACAAAGTGAGTACGGAATCTTATCTGTAATTACATTTACTACCACGACGACTAAACTTGCAATATTTATATCTAAAACAAATATAATGGAGCATAATCGAGGATAGAAGAGATGGTAATAGTACCTACCATTACCAGCTTTAACATTTAATTTTAGACGAAGTTCAGTAGACGTTGAAGTAGCTAGCTTCTTCATGAGCCTGAAAGGAGCCGCGCTTGACCAGAGAGCATCTTAATTGTCAATTTGCGTCAAATACTACTTTGGTAATACCATTCCAAACTAGCGCCATGCACTTATTGGATCCGTATCTGTATCTTTCTATGTAAAAGTTAGACCTTTTTTTTTTGTTTTTCTGTTCTGGGTTATTGCACTACTTATGAATCTGCACCACAGCTACACCTTACCAGTTACCAGCCTTTCGGGCTAGGTAAGAAAAAGTAGAACGTACAAAAGGGGTAAGACATGTTTCTCTCGCGGTTAAAACGTTGTCTTCGACTGTCAGTCAATTATGATTGCAGACTGCATAATCAAAGCTCCTTCTTTTTTCCTTTTTTTTTTTTTTTTTTTTTTGGGTTCATTAACTGGCCACGATCTCATCAGAAAAGTCCCTTGAAGAAAGGTTATCTCGGCAGGCGAAGTGGGTTCCATGATCTGAATGACTGAATACGGCAGCAGACCTCCAAGTGTTATGAGCCCGAATGTGGTGGCAATTGTCTGGTGCCCTTCAACAGGAGGCTCCTTGCACGTATTTGTTGGAAGTTGACAAGCCTATCCAGGCGTTATCATTAAATGAATAAAGTCTATTGCGACCGATACTTCCCGGATCCTGATGCGCCCAGCAGACTGGCAACTAGTTTTATTACGGATTAGATTGTATCCCCTGAGATCCTCGAATTGATTTTGTGTACACATTCATGTAAGATTGTATATGTGATTTTTTTTTGGTTAATATCTATTTGTATAAGATAAGGTGTTCAAAACCCCACGGCCCAGACCACTAACCTTGACAAGAGTGGCCCATTAATCCCAGGGCTCGAACATGACGAGATGGCAGCAAGGGTGGAAAATGCATGACAAGTTCACAACATAGTTAGCCCAAGCCCCTAAGGGCTTTGCAATTTGCAGAGCTGAGGGCTGTGCATGGAAAATTTGTCATTTCGAACCTACCACGTAAATACAAAGGCTGGTAATAGAATAGGAAGAAGTGGGGTTTTACTTTTTAGATTTTACTAGTAAGATTTCTAATTACTAAATGTGAGAATTTGAATACAGCTACTAAGAATTAATAAAATGGCTATTATTCAGCCTTTTCCAATGACCAAACTGACAATTTCTCTAATCTCTGATTCTTCTTTCCCTCATCTATAACGTCTGACTCTTTCACGTCCCAATTGAGTGAATTTTTCCTTTAAAAACCAACCCCCCCCTCTCTCTCTCTCTCTCTCGGTGAAATCTCTGACCTGATAGTTCCGTGACTTGCTGTCACAAAATCTGCATGTGTACGTCGTCGTTTAACTCAACCTTTATATCCCTCTCATAAATGCTTTTTTTGGTTTTGATTTTTAAAGCCTTTTTGGGATTTGACAAAAGACCAGAGAGAGAGAGAGAGAGAGAGAGAGACAAAAAAAAAAAAAAAAAAGAAGAAAGAAAGAAAAGAAAGAGAGAGTCCCGAGCATTCTCTAACTCTTTGTCCCGCTCTCCTCCTATCCTATCCTTTATTTTCCTTATTTAGTTCCTTAAATACGTCTTGAGCAAAAACAAAAACAAAAACAAAAACAAAAAAAAACTTTAAATACTCGGTACAAAGCAAATTATTATGTCCATAAAATCTCCTTGCATTAATAAATTAATTAAATTAATTTTTAAGATTTTGTCTGTTTTCCCACTCTACTTATAACCATCCACGGGTTTCTTTCATAGTGGTCTATTTCAGTTAAACCAGAAACCGAAGCAACAAAGAAGGCAAAGGTTATGCCAATTAAGAAACAGAGAGAGAAATTTGCTCATGCATCTCTTCTGATATAAGGAGAGCCTCAGCCTTTCTAAGCTTTGCACCTTACCCCATATTCGTTTCCTTTCTGGTTTTCTGATTAATAGTCTTCTACCAAGTGTGTGTGTATATATATATATATATTTATATGTGAATTTAGAAAGGGTTAAAAGGCCAAGGGAACGTTTTTCAGTACCTGGCAATAGTTATTATGGCTGTTCAAGCACAGTTGTATCCTGAAAACTTGGGTTTACCTTTGCCCATGTGCGGCCTTCAGGATTGGATGGTCATCCCTGCACCTGCTGTTCCTTCATTTGAACCTGATTTTTATTTCAACCTTCAAGACCCTTCTCAGCAGACGATTCATTTTCATCTCCAACAAAAAGCTCAGAACTTGGCTTCTTCTGTTGCTGCTGCTTCTTCTTCTCCAACGTGTGACAATTTTCTCTCCATGTCATTTTCTCCATCTTTAGATGCTCAACTGGAGGTGCAAAGGCAGGAACTTGATTGCATTCTTAAATTGCAGGCAAGAGTTCCTTCTTTTTCAATTTTGTTCTTCAGAAGTTGATCACTTTTTTTGTCGAGTTTTCTTGATTTTATTATTATGGATTCCTAATATTATAAACTGTTTTATCAAGGGTCTTGATTTTACTGGTAATTTTCCATTTTCCTATTCTTTTTCTGGGCGGGGAACAACCAGAATGAGAGGCTAAAATCCGTTTTAGTAGAGCAAGGGAAGCGACAACTGGCCACCCTGCTAAAGCATATGGAATCAAAGGCGTTGTATTTGATGAGGCGAAAAGAAGAAGACTTGGCACGCGCAACAAAGAAAACAGTGGAGCTCGAAGCCAGCCTGCTAAAAGCCGAAATGGAGAGCGAGTCATGGCAAAGACTTGCCAAAGCAAATGAAGCAATGGTTGTGGAACTAAGCAAGACGCTGAAACAGGCTAGAGAGGGCCTAGTCCGGGTCAGTAATACAGCCGAAGATGCAGAGTCCTGTTTCTGTGACTCGTGTAATCAAAGAGATGAACAAGGAGAAGTGAAAGAAGAGAGCAGCAAAAAGATGGCTTGCAAACACTGCAACTCTAGGAGCTCATGCGTTCTCTTTCTACCATGCAGACACCTTTGCTCGTGCATGTCTTGTGAAGCTTTTCTTGATTCTTGTCCTGTCTGTAAATCTGTAAAGGAGGCGAGCATGAAGGTTTTTTGGGTCTAACAAGAAAGGCACAAAGCAAAGAAAGAGAAAGAAAAGAAGTGAAATGCTTAGGGGATTTTTTTTTTTTGGGAAGCACACTGGTTGATTCATGTTCTGTCATCATGGTGTTTTCTTCTATTTTTTTTTTTGGCTTTTCGGGTCTATGTTAACAGATTTACTAATTTTGTTCTTTTGTCTACTCTAAATGATGATACTATCGGTTTGGTGAGAATCTTTCAACTGTGAACTTTTCCGGCTTAATTACCGTTTTCCTCATTTAGATTGCACCCCAAAAAAATTTACATAATATTGGTTTTAAACTTTTTAGATTTCTTTTAATAAGGCATGAGTGATCGGTTCTTTTTGTTCACGGGAAATGCCAGCCCGCTCCAGCGGTAACAGTGTACTGTTTTTGTTTAACTGGCAGAAAAGATTTGATAACCAGGCTTGACATTTATCGAGGGGAACTTTCCACCGCCACTATCTGAGATTTTTTTTTTTTGCTTTATCCAATGAATTATCCATTGAAATGACACTGCACAGAAGCTGTAAGAAAGAGTAGAAACAAAATCTAGGGTTTTAACCAACCCCTCCCCCCGGCAATTAAATGTAACAGGAATGACCCAGGGTTCCTGATAAACCTACCAAATACTCATCTACTGTTTCATGAGTCGTGGCCAAATCCGATATGTCCAAAACAAGAAGCAGAATTACTATAAAACCCCCCTATATATATATATAAATATAAAGAAAGTAAAGTAAAAAGAATTATCATATCCCACGCCATTTCCCATATTTTATTGTTTTTTTATCATTTTATTTAGTCCCTGTACTTGTTTCTGATTTTGCGTCCTTGTCTTGGGGAAAAAAATTGAACCAAAATCTGCAAAGCAGTTTCAGTTTTTATATTTCTTGCTAATGCTGCTTTACGGATTCCACCCTGGTGGGAACAGAAGGGACAAGAATGGGCCCCGGCAGAAGTTTTTGAGTGTGGCGGTCCGGGACCCAGCAGCAAGGGTGAAAGTTGATTTGAGTGGGCCCAACAGTATGTGTTTTAAGATCAGAGACCCGGGGGGTAAACAGGACTAGAGCAGAGACGAACCAGATAAAGATATTGGTTATTTTTGAATTCATAATATTCAATCTATTTTCCTTTTTATTATTTTCGTTTATACGAGTATAATTCACTTATTATTAATTATAAAAATTTTATTTATAAATATTAATTAATTATTACATTAAAAATAATGAATTAAAATGGAAGGGAAGCTAATTCCCTAGCTAGTCGATAGGTATGGGAGATCTGTTCTGAACAAAGCGAGAGACCACGATAGTTGACAACCAGGTTTCTTTTCAATTTTTCAAGCCTCTTTTGAGTTTTGTCATTGCCTCACCTCAGCTGTATTTTGTCTATTAATATATAATAATCTGGACCAGCTTTTGTACGCGTAGAGGTATACGTGGACTGCTAGGATCAACTTGCCATGCCGTGTGGATTCCACTGGAACACGAACATATTTTTGCAGGTTGTTGGTTCGTTGTTAGATTGGGGCTTCAGATAGAAAAAAAAAAAAAAGCTACCCGTTTTGGTTCTGTACCATTGGATTTCGGCCTTTGGTTTGTTGAATTAAAAACTCGTCTAAAGCTTAGCTTAGCGTAGCTTGTAACACTTCGGTGGGCGAGATAAGGTTGGCGAACAAGAGATTGGCTACGTCACTGGCCTAACTTAACTCATCGCTCCTTAAAAAGTCTCAGACCCATTTTAGAGTTACCAGCTGGGCTTCAATCCAATATTGGGCCAGAGTTGAGTTGGATCCCATGTCATAGAAGCTGAGTAGTGGCCCTTAAGACGATTTTCAAACGTGGGATTCTCTGGATTGCAAGCTTGTTTTGTCAATGTCAATTGTGAGTAGGCGTATTAGACAATTACTGCAGGTCTCCAAAGCTCAGGTTATGATACCATTCCCTCTTAGTGCCCATTGATCTTGGGCCTTTATCACCGTGAATGATCTTAATCTTTCCTGTACCAAGTTTCCACCGTAACAAATGTCTAAAAAACTTGCTTTAATTAAAATTAATAAAGAAGAGAATGACTCAGAACTTGCTTCATATCTTCTGCTCTGTTATATTGTTCTTGTCTGAAAATTTCAATATCACGTAGTTGTGTTTTTTCTACTGTGTATTGTTTAATCCAATCATTTTATTTTTCATTAAGTTTTCATAGTTTGAAATTCAATAAATGTCATTGACAATCTTTTACAAGTGAAATAACTTCAGAAAATGTATAAATATATTTGAAATGAAAATATTCATTAGATACAAATTTACCAAAATTTAAATTATGGTATTCGAATCCTTAAGTTAAGGGATTCAAATCTCTTTTTATTAATTCTAACCAACTAATTTCCAAACATGATTTTCAAATAGTTTTAGATAGGTATATGAATCTCCTTGTATGAAGTATTACAGAAATTTATTTTCAATTTTAAAATTCATGAAATTTGAATTCCATTGTGTGTGTGTGTATATATAGAGCTTTTCAATTGATTTTTAAATCAATTTCCTTAATTTGAAACTTAATAAAAATTATTGTGCAGTTTCTTATATACTTTCTTGAATGCTAGTTTTTCATTAATTGATTATTTAATCAATTAACCTTTTATATCTTTTGATTTATTTTTAAAATATTACGATAGGAACACTTTATATTATTCTCGAAAATTTAAATGAATTTGATTTTTAATCAGACACAATGTCGTATGTTTGTGTTTGTTTAATATA
This sequence comes from Adansonia grandidieri, assembly GCA_038382065.1. NCBI lineage: Eukaryota > Viridiplantae > Streptophyta > Magnoliopsida > Malvales > Malvaceae > Adansonia > Adansonia grandidieri. Next base: position 77,617 of record JBBYHK010000017.1, on the reverse strand, counting down.
TATATATGTATATATCTTTAAAATTAAGAATTCTATAGAGATATATAGCTTAGGATTGTTGTTTAATTATATATAAAGAGTGAACAAGGGGTGTTATATCGGTCAACATGTATTAATTGAATAATGAAAGAGAGTTGGATTTGATCATAGCTCCGCCATGATCCCGCTATTTCAATCATCATTAATTAAGATCTTCCCAATTCGCCAAGTAGCTTGTTAACCGATTTCATAAAGATACACCGTGTGTGAAATATGTGTTATTAATTTAAAGGGTTGATGCCACCATCTGGTACAGCTGCATTTATAGTTATCTTTGAACTAAAGAAATGGATAGGAGATCTCAGCAACTGCTGGTTGGTAACGCTGCCCTACCTCTACTTTTTGAGTGGGGGAACTTTCATATGCACTCTTCAATTCAAATACATCTATGTATGCAGAATTCCATTCCTTCTGCCAGCAAAATCCCTCTTTCAATCTTCAATTGAAGTGGACAAAGATTGGTCTAGTGATATATAGCTGTAGTGAGCTTAGTTAGAGAATCTATTGTTATTGTAGAAGAAGGTGCCCCGGCTCTCAATGGGTTACAAAAATAAAGGTTGAAATGTCTTGAAGATGGCAGCAATGTTCGCCAAAGGATATCCCCAATGTGGAAATCATTAATCATCTAATGAATGTAGCGTAAGGAGAAAATATCCAATAAGTTAATTAAAATTCAATAGGGTTGTTGATTCTACTCTTGATTAAATAAAATTAGCACCAGAAAGAAATTATCAGCCTTGGGTTGACAAACTACTTTCTTTAAATTATGTCCTGTCCTGGTTTATCTCTATTTAATATGGACAATCAGTGTATCATCAACGTGTAGTATAAGATATAAAATTTTAGCATGATTAAAATAAAAAAATCCTTGAATTATAATCCCTTTTTTTCACTTTGGTGTTTTATGAATTTTTGCTTTCAATAATCTGATTACCAATTTGGTACTTTAGTTTTAACACCATTAAAAAAGTTTAACTTTTGACTTTTTTTAACTAATGAGATTGTGCCATATGTTACTGATATTGGTATTATATATCACGTGTCACAATCTAATTGGTCCATGTTATCATTAATTAACGATATTAGGGTGATGTGTTAAACTGGTTGATTGAATTATACAAACGATACTAAACTAGAAATAAGAATTCATAAAATACCAAAATGAAAAAAAAAATATAGCTTAAGGGCATTTTTTATATTAAGCCTTTTATCATTTGACTAAAATAGTAAAAAAGCACTTGAACTTTATCACTTTATCTAGTTAGGCTTTTATACTTTTATTGCATTCAAATAAACACTTAATCTTTAATATGTACCAAAATAAATCTTTAATTTATAATTTGAACTCAAATCAACCATTAAATTTTAACTTATACCTAAATAAACTCTTAAGATAATTCAATTTTTTTATTTGAATAAAGACTATTTAGATACAAATAAAAAGATAAAATGCATATTAAAATAAAATAAAAGAACAACAGTTTACTTAAATAGAGCGATATAGTTTTGGGGTTTTTTTTTTTTTTATTTTAGCCTCATCATTTTTATGGCATCTTATGATTAACAGTGCAACTTCTACGTTTGTTAATGCACCTCTCTTGATCCAACGATATTTTTCCAACACTGAAAGCCAATTTTTTTTAATTTCTTGTCAAATCAAATCATCAGAATATATATAAATGGTAATTTAAGAATGAGTTCTGGTTGTTTAACCGACAAACGTAAGGCAGGAACATGTGCAAGCCGTTGATTAAATCTCTTTGTGTGAGCTAATCTTCTGGAATTTTTTTTCTTCTTCATTAATTGAATATCGAGAGATTAGAGTTTAGAATAAATAATAAATTAATTGGCATCTCCAGCCCAACTAGCTCTCTAGCCACATTTACTTTTTCTTTCGTTGTAGAAGAAGGGCCTGTTACCGTTAACGCCAGAAGGGAAAAATAAGTGCAATAAAAGCCAAATTTTTAGGTGTTCGATCCATGTACAAAAGATAAACAAAAGTGGAAAATAAAAAAGCTTTAAATTTCTCTGTTGTTTGACGTTTGTATCTCACTGGGGATTAGGGGGAGGTGGGGAAGGAAGGGATCTTAACCGTCGGGGAGAGTGTGTTAATTAAGGGCAGTTAGCAGTTGTGGATTGTGAACTTAGGTCGTCCTTTATGTCCTGTGGCTATTGGTTTGGGTCCCTCAAATTTGTAGCATCCTTTTTGATGTATTATTTTTTCTCTGTGTATACAGTACCTAATCTGGATTTGGTTCATAAAATAAAACTACCAAAGCTGAATAGAAATTTGACAAATATCTATGTATATACATGTATACACACACATTATCAGTAATTGTATAACTATAGGGTATCATATTAATTAATTAAAAATTTTTGAGTATAATCAATCGTGTTTAATAATAAATTATTAAATTTGAATATAAGACTATATCATCAATATGTGATATCTGTTTTTTTTCTTCGGGACAGCTGTTAGCATGTTATATGTTTATTTCATATTTATAGTACTTTTCTTTTAACAAAACCGGCAACTCGAAATTTAGAGATTAGCTCGTGTTTTGTTTGTACTAAAAAGCAAAAGAAAGAAAAAGGAGAGCTTCAATGTGACTCTGGATCCATGATAAAAGTTAGGAAAAAATTGCTTACACAAGGTTTTTTTTATTTTTTTTTATAACTTTAAATTGGATCGAATAGGTTAAGTAAATTAGACAAATTTTATGTGATACGATGTCCATGTAACGTATGATTAATTAATAAAAAAGAGCATAATTTGTATTTTTTATATCTCCTACTAAGTATATATATATTTATAATATATATAAAAAAATTAATGTCACAAATCAAATCATATCAACATAATTAAAAAATTAAAAAAGATAAAATTTTAAAATTAATAACGTTAATGATACATACATAGTTTTATTACTTAAAAAAATTAAAAAAATTATAATATTTTTATCAAATAATTTTTTAAACACATTAAATAATACCAGCATAATGGTGGAAAATTTGAGTAATAAATTATATATATGAAGTAGCAGTTCCTTTTAAAATGATAACTTTATACTGTAGCTTTTCTTTTTTTAATGATTTATATATATATATATATATATATATATATATCATCGCATCATTGAAAACGAATTTTACTGGTATGTTTAGGTTCCCACGAAGGCAAAAGAACTGGGATGTAGAAAGCAAGTTAATGAATATCTTCCCTGAATTAATTTTGTCTATTAGGTCACAAAAATTCCAAAACATACAGCATAATATAAAGTAAGTTTTGACAAAATTTTAAAATAACATGTATTAGAAATGTTAAGAGTGATACTTATGAACACTTCGAAAATAAAATTGCACAATAATATTTAATGTTATAACGATGCGAAACAGTTAGAATACTTACAATATACTACTTTATAAATTTGCATGTGGTTTACGAAAAAGAATTTTCAACCCTTTTTCTGTACCTGCAAGCTAGCTATATATGAAATCAGATTCAGGTCATTTGCATGTATAAATAAGCAGAGAAATGAGTGGGAAGACAAACCATTCCCTTCGATTTTCCCCTTGTGTTCTTTCATAAACAATTTCCTGAAGGAAACAAAGAAAGAACTGGATCATATATCCATCTTGAATATCATGGAACGGATTATCTTTCCTTCTTCCTCAATCTTTTCGCTGCCTCTTCTTTTGGTTTTTGCTCTTTTCATCACCACGAAAGCTTTGATAAAGCCACCATCAAATGAAACGTTTCCTGCTGTCATCGTCTTTGGGGATTCGATTGTTGACGCCGGAAACAACAACGATCTCCCGACTCTTGTTAGGTGCAACTTCCCCCCATATGGCGAAGATTTTGATGGGGGTGTTCCAACAGGAAGGTTTTCCAATGGAAAAGTCCCTTCGGATTTAATAGGTAGTAATATTATTATGAAATCTCTCCCTTTAGATGCTACACTTATTTTTATCTCCACTTGATCGTCTTGTTTAAGTTTGCAACCAAGTTTCAAAGCTACCTTTAGTTTTTTATCTGAGAGAAAATCAAACTAAAATATGATTAGATACAAATTAAAGGAAAGAAGGTAGTGTTAAACTGGCAAATCAGTCAGAGTGAATCAGCTAACAATTAGCCAAATATAATTGCCAAATTATCATTATCCCCCATTGAAATGAACTGTGCAATTAGCTTCGAAATCTTTCTGAGTATTTCAAGGGATAGTATGGTATGTTTTCTTTAATTTTTATGTTTTCCATATGATAGAAATGGCAATGTCTTGTAAGTGCATGCTCATTTATGTCCAATATAAAAACGAAAGAAAATAAAGCAATAACTTTGTTCGAATCAAAATCATGTGAAACTTTCATTTGTTAGATGATGAACACAAATATAGAATTTTAATTATTTATATATATATATATATATATATATCTCCAAGGGGTTTCAGTTTATATGGAGCATGTTAATGTAATGAAACTGTCCCTATATGTAACTTCACTTATTATATATATCAAGATTGTGTTGGAGTTGTAGAGAGAAAGAAATAGCCACGCAATTGTCCTTATAAGAGCAAAAAAGTCAGTAGATGAGATCCTGACTCACTCTACTTGCATTCATGGACTTGATTATTGCATTTGCTATAGCTTGAAAAGAAAGAACCTAGATCCAAAATCCCTCAATCTAATTAACTTTTTTTTTAACCCGCAAAGTGATAATGACATATATATTCAAATCCATTTCGATTTCATTTTCACCTACCAATTCCTTGTTTGTTAAATTCATTTCAGCTGAAGAATTGGGAATTAAAGATACAGTGCCAGCATATCTGGATCCAACATTGAAACCCCAAGATCTCATAACTGGAGTAACCTTTGCTTCTGGTGCCACTGGATATGATCCCTTAACTCCCAAACTAGCGGTATAAAATTATACATAATTTGTTCTTAAAACTTTTATTTTATTATAGTTATTATTTTCACTTACTATGTAATTTGTTTTTTTGGTTCTTCTTACCATATTATCAGTCGGTTATCTCGTTGTCGGAGCAGTTAGACCTCTTCAAAGAATACATAGCGAGGCTGAAAACTGTTGTTGGGGAAGAGAGAACAAACTTCATCTTAGCCAAGAGCCTGTTTTTTGTTGTAGCCGGCAGCGATGACATTGCCAATACATATTTTGTTCTCCGTGCCAGGAAATTGCAGTATGATATTCCTGCTTATACTGACTTAATGGTTAACAACGCTGCTGAGTTTTTCAGGGTAATTGAGACTTCAGGCCTTAATTACTAGCTAATTTCTTTTGCTACAAATTAAATTACTGTTTAATTAATTTTATGAAAATATATATACTTTTATTGGAGTTTAAGGAACTATATGGTTTGGGAGCAAGAAGGATTGGCGTATTTAGTGCACCACCAATCGGATGTGTGCCATCACAAAGAACTTTAGCTGGTGGAATTGAAAGGAAATGTTCTGAAGATTACAACGTAGCAGCTAGATTATTCAACAAAAAGCTATCTGCCGTGTTAAATTCCCTTCGAACAAGCATGCCCGATGGCAGATTTGTGTACATAGATGTCTATAATCCTCTGCTAAATCTCATTGAAAGCCCTAAAAAATATGGTATATATAGTTAATCATACTCAAAAATATTTCTTTTCTTTTCTTTAATTTAATTTACTAAAGGATAATGAATTGGTTTCTCCAGACTAGAGTTACTAAAAGACCCTTTTAATTTTTGGTGTTTTTCAGGCTTTGAAGTTGCAAACAAAGGTTGCTGTGGAACTGGGAACATAGAGGTGGCAGTTTTGTGCAATAAACTGAGTCCATCAACATGTACAGATGTCTCTAAGTATATTTTTTGGGACAGTTATCATCCAACGGAGAAGGCTTACAGAGTCCTGGTTGCGCCAATCCTTCGGAACTCTATCGGCAAATTCCTCTGAGCCAAACCTCGGATTAGATTATGAAGACATACAACAATTTACAAAGTGATGAAAGCTCTATGTTTCTTTTTTACTTTTTGATCCAGTTTTTACCCCATAATAAGTTGGTCTTTGAGTATTGTGACCATATATTGGCTATAACTTTATTCAAGTGTAATTTATTATGTAATTTTCATTCTATATATTGAGAAAATGCCAGTTTATATTTTGCCTTCACGGATCCTACTAAATCAATTATTCCAGTTTCCAATTTATTTATATGGTATTAAAGTTGAGCCCATAATTAGTCTATTTTATGGTCAGCAAAGAATACTTACTACTTTTTTAGACATTTTAATCAAACTCAAATCACCAAAGATTAAATATTTTTATAAAAATTAAAACCATAAGACACTTGTAAAAAAGAAAAAGTTGAAAACAAACATAAAATTAGTGAGATATTTTGATGTTCTCTTCTATCAATGATCAGATATGACTATTTGTGGACTGAGATTTCATCACACCTTAAACTCAGCATCTGTGAGGATACTTTTTAATACTTAGATGATGATGATGATTATAATAATATGATTGAGAATTTGAATAAATTGAATAAAAGCCAGATGGCAATTACCAAAAGCAAATGAGATTTTGTTGCTTTTACCTATGGTGCAAAGCCACTGGCCTACACTAAAGACTCCCATCTCCCAGCACCCACCAAACAAACATTAACATGGTTATTAAATGCAACATCTAGCATGTTTATACATACAACCAAAAAACATAATAACCATGCTTAAATATTAATGTGAAAAAAAAAGATTTGAAAAGAAAATTAAAATCAATGTGATTATTTTAATATTTTGAAGAAATTAATTGCAAAATTTGCTTTTGAAAAAAAATTGACAGTTAAGTCCTAATCAAGTTTTAAATAAATAAGTTTTATTTTAACCAAATCAAGTTTATTAAAAATAAAATACATGCAGGTAACATTTTTTTTTTTCAAAAACTTTAAAAAATAATTGATAAATAAGAAGCTGATTAAAATTTCTATAACATTTACATGCGACCATGTGGCTGCATGAATATTTTTGTTAATCTTTTACTTTTGATTAAACATCGATGAATAATGAAATCTTTTGAGAGGTCATAGTGAATAAATGTAATTTTTAAAGATTATGATGAAAATAAAATTTTATTAAAAATTATAAATGATAAATACAACTATTAGAATTCATGAATGAAAATAAATATTGATAAAGAGTTATGGATCAACTATAATTTTTACGCTTATATTTAATGAAGCATTATTACTATGAATAATGTATTAATTAACCTCAAAAGATATTATAAGAACACTCATTAGTAAAACTTTGAATAACACTATATTCATTTATTAGATCCAAAACTAAATAAATAAATAAAATTATCAATTATTATTACATTTAATATAACTCATCTAAGAACATTTGTCAGTAACATCCAATATTAATTATCTGAGATGGGTTGCGAAGAAATGTGTTTTTCAATCATAATAATGAAGTAAATGTAACTATCGATCTTGGTTTTTGTTGAATTTCACAATCTAATTAATCTGATAGCAACAGAATTAACAATAAAGGAAAGGGAAATATCAACCATGAGCTTGCTTTATCATAGACTGTGACTGGGATAAGCCTCCATTATTATTTCTCCAACTAATTAACGTTGAGCAGCTAGCTTGATCATGTCGTTATGCTGCAACACAAATTAATACGTATGTGTGTGTATATATACATATATATATATATATGTGTGTGTGTGTGTGTGTGTGTGTGTGTGTGTGTGAGAGAGAGAGAGAGAGAGAACGCAAAATTTAATTTTTGCTCCGATAACAATTGTATAGAGGCACTTGTTGAAAGTTATTTATTTATTATTTTAAAAATATATATATCTTTATTAAATTTAGGGAAATAATATATATACATTAATTGCATTTTTTTTTTTTTTTTACTTATCGAATTGGTTTGACTTACTTTATTTGGTAAATCGATTTTGACACTCGGAAAAGCTGAAAAGGCTATTTCTCCACTTGTTTTTAAGCAAAATGAACTATGGCTTATGATAAAAACGTTGAAAATCCATTTATTTGCGGGAAAAAAATTGAAAACCCAAAAGGTTTTCCTTTTTCTTGGGTATTAATATTTGCTTGGTGATCAGCAAAAGAAACTAGAAACATGAATGAAGGCCAGAATTATGTTGGTTTTTCAATTGTGGCGTCTTTTTAAATGTCATAAGTTTGATACAGCATGAGGGATTTTGGGAACAGCTGGACAGAGTTTATCAACCCAAGGTTGCCACACTTTCTTCCATTATTAATTACATGATCCATCTCTGGATCGCCGTCCGGAGTAGAGTTGTTTATCCAACTTGTCAGACCGTAGTCCTGATTTTGTCCCATGCACCCAACCCACTTCTCAAGTTTTGGATCCCCCTGTTGGGGGATTAGAGATGCTCGCAACTGGCACGCATGGAACAACACCGTGCGTATTCCAGTAGTAATTTTGCTTCTCTGCAGCGGAAGATGAACCAAACAAAGAGCTTCGAATCATTTTAACTTCGACCAAATAAAAACCTGTTTCTCGAACAATAATGAAAATCCACTAGCTATCTATGAACTTTGCGATCTGATTCGATATACATGTTACGGCAGGAAATTATGGAACAACAGCAAGCATAGTGCTAGAGGTCAACCTTATGACGACCATAAAACTATATATTTCATTCTATGTTATTCCCATTGCCAGTCTCAGAATTAACTTCTGAGAAAAGTCAATGCCAAAGTTAAGTTTTTGCACTTGTTTAAGTAGGAAATTGACTAACGTGTTCCACTGCCAATGAGCCATGTCACATATGCTCTCTCCAGTCTCCACGGAATCCACAATTAAAGAAAACGCCAGAAAGCTTGTACCTATATAAATCCTGCGTTCTCGTAGCATTTGGAGATTCAATACTTGATACGGGTAACCATAACAATCTTTTTGCATTAACAAAGTGCGATTTTCCACCCTATGGACGGGAATTTCCTGGACGAAATGCAACAGGAAGATATTGGAAGTGGGACAGTTTTCTGACTTAATAGGTAGTTTATCGTTTGTCAATTTTAGTCTCACTTTTAAATTATATATATGAGAGATATGTATTACACTCTGCTTTGAACCTTAAAAATGAAAGGTGGTTATTTTTAATTTGTCTTTAGATATTGCCTTCAACTGCAGAAGGTTTGAGAATTAAATCTCCATTGCCTGCATATAATCAGATCTTCAAATTGAAGATCTTGGAAAAGGGGTAAGCTTTGCTTCAGTTTGGTCGGGATTGGACGAATTAACAGCCAAAATACAGGTTATGTATAATTTTCTCTGGAAATGAATTTTGGACTCTCATATTCAATCTTCTAGCGTTTAATTGTACTTCTCTACTGGGATGAAATCAGAATACTTTATCGATTACGGATCAGTTCAATTTCTTCAAGCTTGAAGGAGCCGTTGGACAGGAGAAAGCCAATGCTACTATAACCAATAGCTTGTTTCTCGTGTCATTTGGCAACAATGACATTGAAATGACCTATTTTTTAATTTTGCATTGTTTGCTATATGACATTAATGCATGCACAGCACAATTGGTGAGCTTGGCTTCACCTTTTATTAAGGTAAAAGATTATACTATCCTTTTTCTTTTCTTTTCTTTTTTTCTATAAAACTATTAAGCTTGTTCATGATATTCCTTAAACTTAAGTAAAAATGAAATTAAAATTATATCTCCCTTTTCAATAGAATCTGTTTTTAAGGGTATGCATGAATTGGGAGCAAGGAAGTTTGCTTATCTAAGCGCTCTACCTTTGGGATGCCTGCCATGTGCGAGAACTTTGGCAGGAGGCTTTCTATGAATTTGTGTAGATTGGCTCAACCAAGCAGCAATTAAGTTCAATTCTAAGCTGGAAGCTGAGTTAAACAATCTTACATGTAACTTTCCTGGAATTAGGATGGTCTTCATTGATGTCTACAACCCTCTGCTTGATCTCATTCAGAGTCCTAACAAATATGGTAAAGCCCATTTCCTGTTCTTTTGTGTAGTTCTCGGAAACTTTACCCTGTATCATCTTCAGATTAAGCTATTACTACTAATTTTCCATTTTAGGTTTTGATGAATCTACCCGTGGTTGCTGCGGTACGGGGTTGATAGAGCTACAACATACGTGCAGCCAATTCAATCCCCTTACATGTTCCAATTCATCTAGCTATGTATTTTGGTACATTGAGCATCTCTCAGAAAGAGCATACAGGATTATGGTCTCGGAAGTCGTAGACAAAATTTTGCAGCAGCTTTTGGATATGTCGTTAACTTAGTCCTTCATTAATTTGTTATTTTTAGTTGAGTTTTATGCATAGAAGCGTTCTCGATATATTCAGTCCACCAACGCAAATTAATGTTAATATTTCAATTAGTTTAAGCCCCCATATTCTTGCTTCAGCTGGTTGCTCACTGGTGTTCTTCTTCTCCCAAGAATACTCCAATGTTAGTTACAAGAGCGCTGCTGCAATGGATAATTAGGATGAATGTACGAGCTTTGACAAGTATCAAGTATAATGATCATATAATCATCGCAATAAACGCTTGAATATTCGTTGCAAATTATTAGTAGTAAATAGATTTTACTGACTTATCCCAAAAAAAAAAAAAATTATTAGAATCACTATATCTAAAACCTAACATAGAGGTTAGGCGCTCAGTTTCGTCTGTACTTTTCTAGGATAGATTGACTTAATTGAAGTTCAAAACTTTACTATTAATATCATCACCTTGCCTTTTTAATTTGATAATGAAGGCCTACAACTTTTCCATATAAGTAACTATCATAATAGTTGGCTTATAAGGAACAGGATCAATGGCATAATTATGCCTTAAGTCTACCTTCAACTCTAACTATAATACAATTCTCAATCCTATATATTTATATATATTAAGTTAATATAACACGTTTGCATCTGAATTTCCATAAATATTCTTTCATCACTATTGCTCAACTCACTTTCTATTGTTTACTGTTTTTGTGATTCACACTTTGGTGATTCGAAGTTGTTTTTTGGCGCAGACGAAGAACTGGGAATTAGGGAATGTTTGCCACCTTATCTGGATCCCAATATGCAAATTAAGGACCTAATCAATGGATTAAACTTTGCTTCAAGTCGTTGTGGATTTGATCAGTTGACATCTATCATCGAGGTGGAAAACATTAACATGTTTGTTCCGTTTTCAACTTCTTTTAAATATGATATGGACCGTCTTACAATACATATCAATAATTTCCGTCAAATTATTCATTATTTGTTAATATGTCTTAAGAAACCACAAAACAGAGAGCCGCCTCGTTGTCAAAGCAACTAGAATGGTTTAGGAAATATATAAAGAGGTTGAAAGAAGTTGTAGGAGAAGGCAGAACCAGAGCCAGTACCATTTTAGGCAACAGCCTATTCTTAATGGCAGCAGGCACAAACACAGACACACACGACATTTGCAACACGTATTTGCTTACCATTCGAAAATTGGAGTATGATACGTCCGTCTATGCTGACTTCTTAACCAAATATGCCTCGGATTTCTTGCAGTTAACCAACTCTCAATTCAAAGTAGTAGTTGATAATGAAGCACAAAACCAAGCTCCAGTACGAAATGCTTACTTCTACTGTCTACGTATAAGAATCGTAACAAGTAGGTGCAAAGAGAGTTTCAGTTTAATTAACCACTCCGCATCTGTAATCAATTCGGCTTCTTACCTACATGTTCTTTCCCCTTCTTTTAGACTTACAACGAACAAAGTTTCGAGAAATTTCAATTAAAAAAACAAAAAAAGAAAAGAATGCAGCCTACTGATCAACGTACGATGAACTTTTATTATGTTTTCCTCCAATCTTGGCCAATTTTGCCTGTGGTTTTTCTTTTTTCAGTTTAAAAAAATGATCCAACTCAACCTTTTTGAATGTTGAATACTTGACTTGAATGCTAAAGACTAGAGTTTTGTTTCTATTTTTTTGGTTTGAAAATGAAATTGAATTCTCAAGTTGACCTTTTTGTTTATAAGATGTTCGACCTTTTGATTTTTAATTTCTACAAATTTCATTTTCCTACTTTTATATTTATTTTATCTTTTAAATATATGTATGTATACAATAAGATAGATTCATTTATGTTAGTACAAAATTAGTTAATTTTAAATGTTACGATAGTTTTATATAATTTATATTTGTTCAATTTGATTATTATATTTCATACTTTATTTATTTAAATTATGTAAATTAAATCGAATAAATATATTATATAAAAAATTTTAAATTATTAAATATATATAAAATTATATTTGATGCCCAACAATATATAAATTTATATACAATTGATAAATCCTGTGATATTATTTTTAACTAAATTTATACATTATTAATATTAATATATTAAATATAAATTTATTAAAAAAAATATTTTTATTGACATAATATCAATACTGTAACTATTCAAAATTTTGTGTTTATGATTAACACTATTATATTATTAAAAGATAATTCATAAAGAAAATTATAGGTTGATCTTTTTGCATATAATTCTTCCATGCATGACAAAAATTCTAACAACTCGTGTGTAAACATGTATTTAACTCATGGTCACGAACTAATTATAATAATATTATGATATCTCGGGGAAGTCTCCACTTGCCTTTTATTTTTCCCCTCTTTGATCGGTTCTGAAACCTTCCAATTGGATCCATCGTCATGTCGTCTACGGGTCGGAAAATCATGCTGAGAGCTTAGACGGCGAGAAGTTCGAGGTGGACGAGGCGGTGCCTCTCGAATCACAAACGATTAAGCACATGATCGAGGACGATTGCGCCGACAACGGCATCCCTTAACCAACTTCACTAGCTAGATCCTCTCTAAAGTAATCGAGTATTGCAAAAAACACGTGGAAGCACCTGAATCCGACGATCATTCAACCTCCGTCGGCGATGAGCTTAAATCTTGAGATGCTGATTTCCTCAAGGTCGATCAAGCCACGCTCTTCGATCTCATCCTGGTAAGCCTCCCTTTTTTGACGATTTTTTCGGGATTTAGAGTTAAGTTTAATTTATATTTAAAGGTCTTTTTCTTTTTTCTGAAGACTGCTAATTATTTGAACATCAAGAGCTTATTGGACCTGACGTGTCAAACAGTGGCGGATATGATAAAAGGCGAAACGCCGGGGGAAATCCGTAAGACAGTTAATATTAAGAATGATTTTACTCCTGAGGAAGAGGAAGAGGTTCGTCGCGAGAATCAATGGGCGTTTGAGTGAAGTGTCTTAATTGAATTTAACATATATATTTTCTATTTTACTTTTGAATGTGCTTGAGAACATGGGTTCTTATTTGTTTTTGTTTTTAATTGCTTTAACTGTTGTCTTTCGCCAGACCGTTCTAATGTGTTAATATATGTTCTTCTTTATTAATTATGGTTTGTTTTTGGTGCCATTTTGCATACATTGATGTAGAACATGTTGGAAAACAAAGAAGATTAAGCTATAATCAGGGCAAAAGAGCTTCGAATCACATTTATTACAGCGGAGTCGCCAACTTGTGGATCCTGCGGTCTTTTTATAGATGTTCTACACATAGCTCTAATGCTTGTTAAGGATTTAGCACCTAGTTATCGCTTTTACTGCTTACAGCAAATGGACTTCTGACTTTGTATTTTCCGTTAGACCATGTTATGGATCCAAATACATCTTTTTTTAGTGGTTTTGCAGCTGAGAAATTCACTTGGTAAGTTGACTTCTCACCATTTTTAGTGAATTGTAGTTTGTCAGGGACCACTTTAACATCTAGGTCTGCAGGTGCATCAATGCTTACAGTGTAGACTGTTTCACCATCTTCTGTTGTAGCATCTCCGGCAACATTTGCAAGGGTTCTATTCACTTTCCTGCCTACTTTTTCGTTGAAATTGGAAATCGCTATTGATGGGTAATTGATGTTGGATATAAGATCAATGCTCGACTCCTCAGGGCAAGTAAATCCGTCCGGGATAGTGTTGGCGATATTTTTTATTGTAGTTATATTATAACCGTGGTAGCAGAGAAAATTCAAGTAGTCAACGGCAGTAGTCTCATAAACTAAGCCTGGTTGCAGTGGTCCTGTTGGGCTTACTTCTCCTGCACCGAAATCATAAGGTGTAGCTGCTGTTCCTTTCTCAGTTGTAATTGGGGCTTTCAAATTATTTGTTTGAGTTGCTGTATATAGGTTGGAAGCTGTCATGGATTAGTCAAAAGTGCAGACTTTACCATGTAAATGCCAGTGTGTATTTGCATATTAGTTCCTCACCTGTTGTCATAATGGCTGACCTGATTGTGGAGGGAGTCCATGTTGGGTTTTTTGATTTGACTGTGGCAGCAATCCCAGAAACATGTGGACATGCCATGGAAGTTCCTGAGATCACATTATACAGTGGCGGGTCTTTACCTTCGGGACCCATATCCGTGTCATTCCCTTTCCATGCTGCAAGAATATTAACTCCAGGTGCTGCAATATCAGGCTGCAAGACATTCAATCTATAGCTTCATCAATATCAGCTTAGAAAGAAATAAGTTCTGTGAAGTTGAACCAGAAGAGGGTTTACCTTGAGAATGTTCTTTGGGATGGTTGAAGGGCCTCTAGATGAGAAATATGCTGTGGTAGGAGCTGGTTTATAATTTGTGGGTGATGTAGTGGGCAGGACTGTGGCAACTGGATTTCTACAAATCACAAAAAGGATAAATTAAAAGCACTTTCAAACGTGAATTAATTCAGATTCTTGAGCTCCATTTGAGATGGGTTGTTGTATTACTTTGTTGAGTTGATGTACGAAAGAACCGTAGCTCCATCCTTTGAACTGATCACCGTCATGGGAAATGTACCAAATGTGGAAGCCACCGCTCTTGATTCATCATCAATCAGGACTACTCCAATACCTCCAAGCTTCTTCACTTCATCTTTTTTCTCACTCTGTCCATATAACGAATCTTCATTCTCACAAACAACTATCTTTCCCTTGATAAGTTCTTGGTCCATGGAACCTGGGTTGCAGCTCCTAACAACAAAAGTGATTGGAATAACCTTTCGTTTGGGGTGACTACTAGTTTAATTAAAATTGCCATAAATTTATGCAATTATTCAGCACCTTGAGTCATTTTCGTCTGCTTCCTTCTTCTTAGCTGATTTTGCATGTATAATCGGGTACATCGGAGACTTGTCAATATTGGCGAAATTAATGCCTTCACCCTGTGTATCGTAAGTTAAAGAAGAGAAATAAAGAAATCTGCCAGCTAGAAAACAGGAAAAGGGACACGGAAGAAGATAATTACCTTAATTACTGTATTATCCCCCAGTACGACATCAGACTCGAAATCTCTGTCGATTGTGCTAGCAGCAACAGTCACGATCCAAGGTGCAGCGTTCACAACCGATCCAGGGTTTGGTCCATCGTTTCCCGCGGAGCAAACAACAATAATTCCATGCTGCACTGCATGGAATGCCCCAAGGGCAATGGGATCATTTGTAATTTCTGGTTTTAGAAATGACGGTGCCCCAAGGGACAGTGATAGCACATCAACCCCATCAGCTATCGCATCATTAAATGCTGCCAATATACTGGATCCACGGCATTTATTTTTAGCGGAACATACTCTATACATGGCTATTCTCGACCCTGGGGATCCACCCTTGGCGGTCCCTGCCGCCAGCCCGTAGTAAGATACACCCTGGACTTCACTTCCCGCTGCGGTTGACGCTACATGGGTACCGTGCCCAACCATATCCCTCGGCGAATGGTACTTTATTGCCGAGCTCTCATCGACATCATAGGATCTTGCCCCAATTATCTTTCTGTCGTCAAACAAACGATAAGGACTTGTTTACAAGATTGATAAAATTGTACCTATTATAGTTTAATCATATTCCTAACAGTTTACTTGTTGCAGTTGGAGGTGTTGAAATCCTGTCCTTTTGTGCAGGTACCATTCCATCGTGATGGAATTGGACCCATGGCCTTGTCATTAAAACTCTCCGACTCCGGCCAAATTCCTGTGTCCTTGTATTTCATGTTAGTGCTCACGTGATTTTAAAGAAAATGAAAATTGTCAAGCGATATGCGTAATAAACTTCTAGCAAACAACGGAAGAACAAACAAAAGAAGAGAAAAAACGTGACGGAATTCTATTTATTGGTGAACCAGTTTCACCTGTATCTAGGATGCCTATGATAGCGTCCGAATCATTAGATGTTCAGTTTGAGTCTGAGTTGGGATTTAAGTCTATCTCAACCGAAGTTTGAAACTTCAAGAAATCCCACGAGCGAGTAGTATGGAGTTCTAACACAGGGTCCGGGAAGACTGACACTACTCCTGCTCTCTGGGCAATTGAATGAGCCTCTTCTGCGGATAGATGTGCTGCAAACCCGGAGAAACCATTTTTGTAGTTGTGAACCAGGGCATTTTTTTTCCTGAGCACATGAAAATTTTCAACTTTCACATTAGACTACTGCGTTTCCTACATCAAAGGCGAAGGGACGGGATTCATAACTAATTCAAATATAAAGAAACTGGAGCAAATTTAAGATTTTAGAACAACAGCTGTGTATTCACCGTTTTAACAATGAGCTCAGAAGTTGAGCATGCTCATCCGTTAATGAACCCTTCGTCGAAGTCGCAGCCCCCATGTACACAATGTAAACACCATCGTTCTCTGCAGCAGCTCCATCAGCTTCTGCAAATGATGGGACAAAGAAGAAAAGGAACGTCAAACTGAAAATAAAGGTAATAAGGGCATTCATGGTGTCAAACAGAGAGTCCGAGACTCTGAGAGTGTCTCAAATGGCTTTGATTGAGAAGGCAACTACCTGGCTGACTCAACGATATAAATAGTAGTAAGATGGAGGTCTGCGGGAAGCGCGTGCGCGCACTGTGAATCAATAAAGCTTTTAATATCCACCCAATGTGCGCTTTTGCTTATCTAATGCTCCAGAACGATTGACATGGTGGTGCTACTGGTGTGGTGGTGAAGTTGGTGAGAAGTGGTGATTATAGAGAGAGTAAAGACAGCTCAACAGTTCGGGAAATAAACAAAAAAAAAAAAAAGTTATTGTCAGCCTCTAAATACAAAAGAGGTAACTGAATAGTTCCATGCCTAGGAATAATTAATATTATCTCAGTGCTTTTCACAAATATATAACTAAAGGTGGTCTTTAATTGGAAGCTATATTTGCTCGAGTTAGTATAGCCTTTTCTATGTCAAATCCATTACCAGAAGGTCCATTACGTCGGAAGTGAAACCAAAGTGTTTTCAACCAAAGAAGTATATTTCATGCAGTGCTAACTTGATTTCAAGTTGTTTAATTAAGAGACAAACAGATGGGTGTTCTACTTGGTGTAATTGAAGAACTATGATCGTCACTCAAATCAGCATGCTTGGGATTTGGTGCTAGGTGCTTGAGAAACAGAGTAGTGCTGACAGTAATTACATTTGGGAAAAATATTTTTGCAGCTGTCATCATTCTTTTTCTTATTTATCAAAAGATTTTGTTATCAAACAAAGATAAGAGCGCATATGGCTGGTCTTACCTCTTAGGACTCAAGAAGGAATGGAATCCTACGCATGGGGAAAATGCAGTCCTTTTTGTTTTTTTAATCTCCTCTCAATTATATGGCTCTCCTATCCTAAGTGCGCCACTGCTAATCTGCCACCACTAAGATCTCACACTGACTTGAGCATTAGCAGATATAATCTATCAGGAATTATCTACTTGTTTACCCTTTTTTCATGGGTGGGCATAGGCATGCGCCCCCACTCTCAATGGGGAAGTACTTGTCTGATAGCTGAATTCTAGAAAAGTACTGCAGGTAGCCAACACAATTATATGTGTGAATGGTTAGCAAACTCGTCGAAAACTTACTGATCCTCCAATTTGAACACCTCCAGCTTCAAATTTTAAATCCCAAAAGCACCAAAAAGAAATAATCAGGTGAAGAACACATTAAAAGCGTGTGTTACCACCAAATCTACCATTGCCTTACTAAAGAAAGGCTATTAAAACACAAAATGCCATTATTTTTCTCTTTAGTTTAATTGATTTCTCCTCATAGTTTTGTCCTTTTCATTCTTTTGCTTTTATTTTACTTTTTCCCTCTGTGACCATGTTATAGCATGTGCATATAGTTTTCAGGGAAGGGAAGAGCTTGTGCATGAAAATAACGTGTCCTACATACAGTTGATATGCTTCTCACATTAACAACAAAATTATTAGTCCTATTCGCCATAGCAAATTTGATTTCATCTGCCTTGCACTTTTTCTTTAAGTACTAGTTTCGATGAACAAGCTAATTCTGCTTTACGGAAGCTTAGGAACAAGAAATTAAAAGCCAATTCCGCTTTACTAAAGCTTAGGAATAGTTCGTTGGTGGTATCATATCTTAATTCTTGAGATGAAATCAAAGAACTAACCCGTAGTTCATTTATAGAAGAATGTTTCTCAAGGAAACTTGGTTTCTGCGTCATCATCAGTTATTGACTGTTAGGTTAGCACCTAATCTTAGGAACAAGAAAATGCTCACAATTGTCGCCCCAAGAACTCTTTCTCATGTTTCAAACATGGATGAAAATATTCCTGGAAACAATAAACTAACACTACCAACCAGCGAAAAAGCTAAAATCAGTGCATAAAATTCTTCTACTTGTTGTCCGTAGAATTTTTTTACGAGAGTCCTGTTTGGCAACCACAATCTCTTTCAGGATATCCTCGTTCTCCATTAGTTTAAGTAAAGGCTAGATTTATCACTTCTTCATTTAAAGTTTTTTTTTTTTTTTCTGTGTCTGGAAAGAGGAAAAATATCTGATCCGAAGGATCATCGAGTTTAGCTGTTTTAAAGACGAGTCGCTTCCTCTGTCTTTGAGGTGTTCCTCGTGAAACTTAAGATTATCGTGGAATTTCGAGGATGTCATGACAATTTCAGAATCCTTAATATGGTAAAATCTCAATACTTGAGCATTTTCAGCGCTGTTCCATGTATGGGGGAAAAAAAGACTAGTAGCTTTTATCTCCTCCTTTGATGTAAATATATCTTTATTTAGTGTTTGCACTGGCAGAGAAATTTTTGGGGGATATTTGTACACACACATACATGCGGTTACAAATCAAGACTTTCAGTCTAAAAAAGTAGTAATAACAGAAGTGACTCTAACTAGTCTTACCCGATAAAATGAGGCTTGCAAACTACCCAGTAGTGTGGGTAAACTCAGCCGAAAATATAACCCAGTAAATAAAATCTGAGCCTAGCCCAAAAGAATTAAAATCCTACAAATTACCCAGCAGTGTGAGTAAAGTCAGTCAAAAATATAACCCAGTAAATAAAACTAGGCCTAGCCCAAAAGAATTAAAATGTGAGCCTGGTTGGGTGTTAAAAAAAAAAATACAAGATTTCCTGTTGACAGAATCAAACCGAAGTCTCCTGGGTTAAAGCCAGATAACCTATCCACTAGATGACAACAGAATGGTTACAAATTTTAGAATCACGCGTATACGTTTTGCTTTATTTATATCTTAAACTGAATGTCAATATAAGAGTCCGGCGACAAAAAGGTTGATTTGGTGGATGGGTAATTATCTTCCATTCTTTTCTTTCGCATCTCTTTTAAAATTCCAGGTCTAAACGTGAGGTATTAATATGTGAATGCGAGGGTCACCATTCACCAAGTGGAAAATCAATTATATGTATATTTTTCTTTCTCAAAACAGCACCAATGTAATGTTGCCTTTATTCTCCGTCCTTGACTTGAGAGAGAGAGAGAGAGGGGGGGCGCGGCTGAAGTCATTTAAGTCTTATGAATATGTTACTATTACTATAGTAAATACAGAATGATATGCAAGCACAAAAGAATTGCGGCGGTCGTTTGCTCCTCCTTGTGACGGCCACTCGCACTTGATAGATTACAGATTCATGATCCTAATACTGTCGACATTTTCTTCTGATTGTGTTGCTTTTGTCATTTCCCTTTTCCCACAATCCGCCCCTACCTTTGCTACAATTTTTGGAAAAAACGCAAGAAAGGTTCAAAGAACTGATTTCAAATGAGTCACACTTCTACCAAAAACAAATAATCTAGCAAGTATCTTTTTCTTTCTATGTAATGATTATTTCAATAACGCATAGTTGAATTTTGCTTGCCAGGGATGTAAGTGTGCATTTAAAATTGTCTAACGAGTGTTAAATTAGACACAATCAAGAATTAAATTTGCATACTAAAACATGCATCGAAGAGCCACCAACCAAAGTCAATGAGAACTGCCAAAGCAAAAGCCAAACATGACAAAAGGGTTAACTAACATTGCTGGGAAAGCATGAGAGTATTACTTTGGAAAAAATATGCGTAGAATATACAAGTTTAGAATGTGAGGCGGGAAAAAAAAACAGATCAATAATTGGAAAATAAAAAGAACTAAAAAGACAACTTATCGAAAAGACGTACGATAGTTAATAAGAAATCCTCGGCCATGTCATGTCAGAGGACAATTCCAATTCTCCACCTTAGAATGCTTCACCCGTCATCACTCCAACAAATTCACTAAAAGAAATATAATATAATATAATAACAACAACACCGTTCATACGAATAACAAAACTATACAACGAACCAGCTTCATAATTCTTCCCCAATCAAACCTATCTTTTTCTTCCTCACTTCCTTCTCTATCTTTCGAAGATAAATATTACGTATCTTTATTATTGTTAGCCTCTAATTGCCTCATCAAAACACCCCCACAAAACGCATAACATGATGGCAAAAATAAAACAAAAAGGTATCTCGTCCCTTCCCATTCCCAAGCAGCAGCCACTCCTCTTGACTTAAAAATAAAGCACACATCCAGACTGGATTGTGCTTTTATGATGGAATAGATTGATCAGTTTTGGTCCAAACATGTATCTTAAGAACCCTCACTACCGGAGAGTTTATAGAGACCAATTAGCTTGGATGGATGTCTTTAAAAATTGTCCTCAGCATGAGGATTCACATTACCTGCCTTACTTTGGTTAATAGACTCTTCCTTCACTGTAATCTAATGAAAAGAATTGCCAGCATATCAGAACTTGATCCACCTGAAGATAGAAAGCCCGAGTCAAACCCCAGAACGTATCCATTTCCTCCACTCGTTACACCTCCTCACCTTGTCATCGTGCAGATATTTCAATAACAGTTAAACCAACTTGGACAAACAGCAGCATTAGCAAATTTCTTGCCAGTTTCTTGGATTCAATGCCTCCAACAGAATGAAAGTTTGTACAAGGATTTCCAATTGACAAACACATTGATTGGCATTTATAGCTCATATCAAGAATTTAATAAGTTTTGTGCTTAATAATAATTGCAATGCTGAATTACCTGTTCTTCCACAACAGTTGAACCCCTCAAAGAATCCAATATCAGCTGAATGTTGCTTGTCAAACGCTTAACCCGCAAAATGATCACAATAAAGCAAAGATCTTCAAAAGGGCACCTGAAACTAGAAAATGTTTCATAAAGTTGAAGAAGCATCAGACAGATTGTGGAACAAACATATGAAAGAGTAGCACATATGAATACCAGATAATCAAGAAACTACAGGAGAATATGAATAAGAGATATAGTTATTTAGACATACAATCATAGGAATGCTTTTATGAAGTAATATTAAGATAAATAAATCATTCAACTTTACCCTTTGAGTCGATGACCTTTAGTGATTATCATTTTAGTTGATAAAATAACCAATCACACTGCAGATAGAAGGCATGCAATTGCTATCCCTCAGAAGGTGATGGGGACAGAATAGATGCTTACCAAATCATTTTAAAATGGTTTACATTTAACTAAACTACATCCCCACTAAATCCGTGGCATAACCTGCTCAGCAAATGCCAGAGGAAAAAGAAAATCAAGGATAAATGAGACCTTCACTACTTTTTCCAAAAGGAAAATGGAGGAAAAAAAATCAAGTGCCCTGATTACTAAACCAATGAATCAAAACAAAACTTTCTTAAAAGAACAGAATTGCACGCAACAATCAGGTCTTGATAGAAAAACTCCATTAAGTATAGAGTCGTGATTGACTGATGCAAACTAAGGCATGTGGTACGCTGTGACTTCTAGAAAGTCCATGGCAAAGATTTTTCTGAATCATCCTGACCAAGAAGTATACAAATTAAAATATGACCGTTATAAAGTTCAAGAAAAATTTTCCTTGTATGGATAATCTGAGATGCTACTTCCCTAATTATAGCAATAGAAATATTCTCTGAAACAGACAATATAAAGAACCACATTTAAAATATGACCAACACAAAGCTTATGGAAAATTTCCTTGTATGATAATTTGAGATGCTACTTCCCAGATTACAGCAGGAGAAATATCCTCTGAAACAAACAATATAAAGAACCCACATTCAAGTTGGAAAAGAGCACGTGAAGAAAATGAGAAGATACTGAATCACAACTTACTTGAGGAAATCCTGCAATTAAAGAAATGGCTACCCAGCCCTGATCATCCATGTGAGACTTCAAGAACTCATCTTTTACCAAATTATCATTACTACAGAAAAAGAAAAGTCCATTAATGCAGATGCAGTTTACAATTAGAGAATTCTCAAAAATAATCTACAGGGGCAAGCAAAATGTGACCAAAAATTAGCCGACAACGTAAAATTACCTGAAATAGTAATCCATCTGATGTAACAACAAAGCAATCAGAGGAAGTTCTGGAACAGACATCACAGGAGGTGGCGCAGGGCTAAGCACCGGCATGCCCCTAAACTGCTCCACGGGCATTGTAGGGAAACAAATCAACCCTGAAGAGCTGAGAAAAATTAATTCCACACCTACATAACCAAAAAAAAAAACCAAGCTCTTCAAATTTGAACATACCAGGATATCCTGTGGCGTTCACAAATGGTCTCACAGGCTGTGGAGGAACAAAAGCATAAGCACTGGATGGAGGAGACCTTGAAAAGCCCCTTGGAGCAGTTCTCTGAGGCTGCATATGACCATCTCTTGCATTCCCATAACTTCAACGGTCCTGATCGAGCCTGCCACCAAAATTGTTATGATAGCCACCATCTCCACGTGGTTCATCTTTGCCTCCCTTTCTAGAAGATTGCAGGTGATCATTGTGTGATTGAAATGCAAACCCTCCGAGTGGTTTGGTTTCCCAATTATTGCCCCTGTATTGAGAGTCTGTCATAGAAGGATCAGGCGTTGCTGGAACAAAAGTACCATAAATATTTGGAGGCATTTGTAATATAGGAAATGGCGGTGTGGGTCGCAGGGACGGGTGTTGATGTGAAGAGCCACTCTGCAGAGGCCCACTAGCAGAGTTATTGCCCCCACCTCCACCACTGCCACCATTCTTCAACGACCTTTGCCGACCTAACATTGTACATTTTCGTGTTGAATTGGGGTTACCATTACTAGTAGCTTGTTTTGACTTGACTGGGGTATAACTGGATCCTGTTATAACCACAAAAATACAGTCAAGCTTTTATTTTATTCATTTATTTAACTGTTAGTAACTAGAATAAAAGTTATCTGTATTTGGTTGGTTAAACAGATTACTGAAATAAAAACCGCAAGTAAAGAGATTCTTTTTTCCTTTCTTGTTCCCCGATTTTGTTTACATGAATATAAATTAAATAGGTGAAAAGTAAAATGAATTAGAAGAAACCTGAGAAGTAGAAAGCGATGCCTCAGGCATAGTCCTGGAAGAAGAGTCAGCTAATGATTTGGGGGAAGCAGCAGATTCAGATAAAGCGGGCCAAGAAGCAGCTCCCATTACGGGCCCACCTCAACGACGCCATTTGAAGGCTTGTTCCAAGCCGGCTTCTTTGACCGAGCAGCTGCATTGTTGTTACTATTGGAATTAAAACCACCACCATCGGTGGCCAAGGAAATATCGGGCGGCGGGGACAAGGAGGAAGATGAATTCACTTTGGAAGGGGAGCAATCGGAAAAAGTTGTTTGCTCCGGGAGAGAAGCAACGGGGGGTGAGGTAGTGGATGAAGGTGAAGAAGGGGAATGATGAACGGCTAAGATTGATTCCGACTCGTCTCGAACAACTTGGGCCCGGGGAGAACGCAAATTCTTGCGGCGGAACTGAGGGCTGTTGAGATCGTCGCATGGAGAAGAAGAACCAGCCGTCATAGACATTCGAAACTAGGGTTTTTGGAACTTCAAACAAAAAATGAATCGGAAAACGAAAGACCGATGTCTGTAAGACAACACATTAATATATATACATATTTTAATTGGTTACTGAAAATAAATAAGAATGATGGAGGAAGAATGAGGAAAAAAAAGAGATAGCATTTAGGGTTTATTTGGGGAGAATGTAGGAATTTGCATTGGTGCGCGAAGGCTGGGGGGTGCGGGAGGGAAGACGGATGTATCTAACACGTGAAACGCACGTGTAAGACACCAATGAACCCAAGCCCAGGGTAAGGCTGTGTTTAGTTTAGTTTAGGGTTCCTTCTTTCTTTCTTTCTTTCTTTTTGTCATGTATCCATGCGCACTTTCTTTCTCCTTTTTATTAGGGATAAAAATGATTATATTAAAAAAAAAATAAAATATGCTATAATTTTTTAATTTTATTTATAAAATTAAAACGAATTTACTGTCAGATAATTTTTTTTATTATTTATTTATTAATCCTTTTGGGCTTTGGTTTCAGTAAGGAGGTGGGGGAAGCTGCAGGTTTGGGTTTGTTTATGGAAGCTCTAGATTTACCAAAACAACAACTATCTCTTTCTCGGGCTTGGAGCGCTTGGTTTGTTTGTTTGTCTCCAAGAACTACCATTTTTTTTTCTTTTTTTTTTTTTTTTATACACGAAATATGAAATATGGCCACCTCACATTCTCGCAATATATCAATCATCATCATCATCACTGTTGCAAACTGTAAAGCAAGCCTTGCACAGAGCCGTATTGAAGTCCGTCATACATCTAACACTGATTCATTTCTTAAATGAATCTAAAGGGAAGAAACACAAAGGGTTTTTCCGAACTTTTTGCATTTTTTTCCCCTTCTTGTGAATCTTCAAGTTCAAGAACACTGGAATTCTTGTTTGGGCCCAAATAGTCCAAAATCCCAATCAGTCCCCCCGAAGACTTTCTAAAGATTAGTCAAGCCCAAAATGGTTGTAAACATTGCGGCCCAAAAACTTGGATGTAATAATCAGATGAAATTCTTTTCCTTTGTCTTTTTAATTTGGGGGACGTTGCTTCTTGAGAAAGAGATCACGCGCTAATCAAGCGAGTCAACTATTTCAATGTCATATTTGCATTTCTTTAGAATTTAATCTTTAGCAACTAATATATTTTAATTGTAAAATTTTTACCCATTTTCCTCTTAACTCTTAAGAGCCAAATTTCAGATTCCTAAAGAAAAACAATTGAGGTGATGAGGTTTGAGGATTAGTTGGTATGGACATTTACTAGGGAATAAATCATATTTTAATTCACTCCATTCAAAAGCATATAGCTCAATTCATGGATCATCAACTCATTAATTAAACACTATTTAAGTACTTGAAAAGTCTATTTCAAATTTCAATTGCCAATTTGCAATTATTACAGAAGCAAGAAATGTTATGGTCATGGATAAAATCAAAGAACAAGACAGAGCACTACTTTCGGTTTTATCATTAAACCACATAATACACAAAAATAAATTCCTACCGTTCTCTTCGACGGCAGGCAAATCACACATGCAAACATGCGTCTCTCACTTCTATTGTTTTGATGGATAGCTCTAAATAGATTGAATTTTGACTAGATAACTTTCCTGATGCCAACTTGACCTTGATACTCCAAAGTGGCTTCAAAATCACCTGACTACTCTGCAGTCTAGCCTGACCTCTTGCCCACCAGTGAGGCTACTCATTTTGATCGTGGACTTAACAAAAGCCTTCTCGAAAGCCTTTTGGGAGCTAGCAAATTTAGAAACCAACGATTTGGTTATTGGGGTAGTGAGTAAAGCTTGATCTGAAGAGAACATGCTCTTCCCCTGAAGAACCAGTTTGTAGTATGCGTTGTCAAATATGAAGTTAGAAGAATCCAGGGGTGAGCCTGCATTTTTCACCTTGTTTTGTGCAGGACACAAGCTCCTTAAGCTGGTGGCATCGACGTCAAGAGTGGCATTGAAAAAAAGAGCAGTAAGAGAACCCAAGAGTGTGACCACATACATATATAAGATGTTATGTACCAAAAGATTAATTGCAGTGAAATCTTCATCGCATATGAAGCCAACCCTCCAGGAAGTTTTTACTTAAAAACTCTAGCTATTGAGGACCTATCAAGTAAATTCCCATATAATGAAAATCAAGCAATTTTTTTATCGAAGTGGTTGATGTGGGTGGGAATTCTTAGGATCTCATGTTAGGCTAGAGTTACTAGAATGTTCTCTGGAAGGTGAAGCAAGTTTACAGGACTTGGAAGTTGGAAGAAGTTGATATAAGAAACGTAGCTGAGAGAGGAACTAGATCTTCAATGGAGAGTCCTCTCCGAGCAACGTTCTGTTGTAGCTGGGATATATTAAAGGTGGGAGCTGGTAACTGTCTAATCTCAGTTGCCAAGGAAATTTTTCCATCCTTTCTTCCTTTGGGCACCCCCCATGAGGGACCGCCAGACTATAATATAACAGATGACAGCAAATGAGTGAAAACAAAGCAGTTTGATTAGTGTTTAGAAATCCATTACATAGGCAGAACAAGTGGTAATCAGCTACTACAACTTGATAAGAAAGGAAAAAAAAAAAAGTAAGTCAAATAAATAGTACTAAGGTTAATGTTACTAACCAGAGCAACTGCATACCTGGCAGCCAGGGCCAAGATATCAGCACAAGAAACGACGCCAGGGCACTAAGATTCCAAAGCTTTCTTGGCATGGTCAACAACATAAAATGCATGCAATGAAATGTTAGGAGGTCCTTGTTTTTTTCCTTTCGAGTTCAGCCCTTAAAATTAGAACAAACGCAATAAGGTAAGTTATATCTAAACAAACTTCTAAGATTATCCTTAAACTAAGTATCCTAGCGTTCTTGTGCATTTATTTGTATGAGAAACTGTGAAAAACTGGATAGCATTTGTTTAACAAATACTAGTGCTAGTATAAATTTGTACTCTGATGAAACAATCGTGAAAGTGCATTCGAAGTAGCGCAGCTGGAACAGTTTTGTCATTCGACATCGCTTTCTTGACTGCACTCATAACAAAAGACTCAAGCTGAGGATACGTGTGGTCATAGTAGTTTGAGCTCAGTGCACTGACAGGATATGAAATTGGAAACATGATGAGAAAGACGAAAGCTATGCAAATATGGCTGCCATACCTGAAACAATGGTGGAAATCACAATTAGTCTGCTGATTAACCGACTAGCTATGCAAGTTTGATAGGGAGAAAATGTGTTATTTATACCAACAGCAGAAGAGATCTTAAATTGGTGTTGTTACTATCGATAATGGTTGTTAGCATATTTGGTGATCAAGAACC
This sequence comes from Adansonia grandidieri, assembly GCA_038382065.1. Taxonomy (NCBI): domain Eukaryota; kingdom Viridiplantae; phylum Streptophyta; class Magnoliopsida; order Malvales; family Malvaceae; genus Adansonia; species Adansonia grandidieri. Next base: position 50,051 of record JBBYHK010000017.1, on the reverse strand, counting down.
CCTGTTTAGTGGAGTAGCACAGAAGCATGCTAGTAAAGACAAGCCATATCACATCTGATTGTGGTTGGCCTTAATAAAAAATATCAACGAGTTTTGCATCTTGACCTCCATACTGATGAAATATTTTTTCATATAATTTAAGAAGAGCATCACGGAGTCATTCACCAAAGAAGTTAAACCAGGGATTTGGGAAGAAGCATTAGCCATCAATGGCAGAGTCAAATCTAAAAAATTCAGAAAGAAAAGCAACGTAACAGAACTCAATTCAGAGTAAAACGAGCTAATTAAATACTGCCAAATATACGGGGGGTAGAAGAGCTACCAGCACCAATAGTGTCTTTGCTGAATGCTGAAGGATGATTAAGACTTAAACAAAGCATTTCGCTACAAAAGCGTGTTTTTGACCCTACAGAGCTTAAGAAAGGGAAAGGTTTGGTGGATGGGGTTGAACCAATAATGAAATCCTTGTTTTGACGCAAGCTTGGTCAAGATTCAAGAGCTTACACCTTTAACTAACTGTTTAAGTTTCCTTGTCAAAAACAGCCTTGCATTTAGCAAATAATACAACTGCCCAGATTATAACTCCTTAAGCGACTCACAAAGTTAAATTATAGTCTAGTTTTTTTTTTTTTTTTTCATTTTTCGGCCACCGAAGTATAGTTTAGCTCAGCGGCCCCTTTCCTTGTATTTATTTATTGAGAAACCCCCTAAAAAAATTGGGTTATTTCAGAGATTGAGACTCCATCGAACCCATAAAGGCAAAATGAAAAAGAGTCGGGCCTGATCAGGCTTTAGGAATCAGGATCAACCTGCAATATAGTAGCATTGGAAATAGGAGGTTGTCTTTTCCCCATCATCTCCGTATCAATCGCAGCAATGCAATGATCTGACTAGGCTTATGTTGTTTGAAGAATTCATCTTGTTTTTGTATTTGGGAATGAATACTGATGAATTCTCATCTGAAATCTAAACGGTGAGTGCTTTTTTTTAGTCGGATAGCATTAGAATATTGATGCAATTAGGATTAGCCCTGCTTTGGAAATCACAGTTGCATAGACCTTAGATCAACTTGGAAAAAGATTCGGCGGATCAAAAGTAATCTATTATGAAATTCATGGCAGGTTATAATGCCAAAAGCTGTCTCCGTCCCTTCAAGTTCAGGGAACTTGTCTTTTTTTCTGTTTTCCCTTTTAAAAAAAATGTCCTTCGCAGAACTGCCCAAGGCTTTGAGTTAGCAACTTCAGATCTTCCGCTATAGTCCGCATCCAAACAAACAAAGTTCCATTCATGCGAGAAAACAGGATTTAACCTTGTTGGGTTAAATTACAAAATATTTGTCGGTTGATTTATTACATTTATGAGAAATGGTAGAATTATAAAGTAACAACTCCAATTACTGACATAAATTTGTGAAAAACAAAATTTACATTACGTATGCTGAAGCGGCAATGTTTTCTTGCACTTCTTATTGACAATTTATTACGATCTTAAAATAATTCCTGTATTAAAAAACATAAAGTAATGTAGCAGCCTTGAGTTCAAGGACTTCACTTCCATCTGAACAACCATCCAGAAAACAAGTAACCTGATCTCAACCATTTGATGATCCGATGAAACCCATGCATGGCGGGCAGCTTTGTAAAATAATAAGCACGCCTCTGCCGGAAACTAAACCTTAAATCCTGAACTCTAAAGCTTTTAGCAAACTTAGAATTGTACTTTGCTAGAGAAAGTTTGGCCAAACCCCCAATTTGCTGGAACAATATCAGGAAACAGTCGACTCACTCCATCAGTAGTGGTGACCTTGAAGGACAATGATTGGCCGTTGAGATAGGCATTGGATTGCCAGTTAGCTCCCCAGTTTCTTGACATTGCCATCCACCCAGTTTTAGAGCCCTTGATAGACACAGATTGGATTGATCCTGCCCCAGCGACATTGCTAATCAAAACAAGCTCAAAATAGTCTCTCCCGTTGATAGTGAACCTTACTCCACCATGTTTCTTGCATGGAACCCTGTACGCCCAAAACGTTAGATACAGCAGCAACATAAGATTCTAAAAGCAAAAGATGAGGGATGAAAATGTTATGGGGATGCTACCTTTGGAACAAAACAGGCACAATTCCGCCTCTGTAGATACCTATCTTTTCCCAGGCAGGCTGAGCCATATCAAAGTGCTGGAGAGGAGGGTTGCACCAGCCTCCGTTATTGTTTGGGAGAGCAAAGTTAGGAGGGCAAAAGTTTGTTGCAGTAATGGTCACGGATGTTCCTTTAATGCACCATTTGGGGTCAGCTTGATGATCACACATGATCTTGTAGCATTGTCCACATGAAGCTCCATCATTGAACAAGGCAGTACTTAAAGCAGCAGTCCTGGTTCCATAGCCAGTTGCATACAAGTTCCCATATCCGCAAGCTCCCCCTATTGTCAATAAAATCATTCAAATTAAATGATGATGAATTTTTTTTTTTTTAAATGTATTTCTTTTGAAGTCTTGGACGAATAAAACTTCGTTTATCCAAAAGGAAAAAGGGAGTGGAAGGGAAGGGAAGGGAAATGGTTACTAACCCATAGTTCCTGAGGCATCGCTGCCTCCATAAAATGTGGCGTGAGCTTTGGTCCAGCCAGAAGCCGTGTAGGCATTTACACAAGTAGCAAGGTAGCAGAATCCAAGCAAGATTGGTAATGCAAAAATGATTTTGGCCATTTCTCGGAAGGTTAAAAGTCAACAAATGCTGGAGAAGAAAGAGGAAGACTAGAGGAGTAGGATTGATGAGGAGTGTAACTGGGAAGGAATGTATTAACATTTATTGGCATTTCCAAGATAAGCATTGGCTGTTTAAATAAGGGACCAAACTGTCCTATCCTATGCAACAACCTCACATGTGATCCCTGCAAGTAGAGAAGAAATGAAAACCGATTCATTTTAAGTACATAAAAAATTGAATTATCCCTGCGAAGACTCAAAATTTCTGAGCCTCATTCAATTATTCCCACGTTCTCTCTCGGCTCGACCCTTCCACACTTACCCACATGCTCTCTGTCTCTCTCCCAACAGAAGAGCCGTGAATGGATCAAAAACTATAAGCCCAATTGTTGTTTTATGGATTTCTTTTATTTGACAATTGTTTCCATTCTAAGATAAAAAAGAGAAAAAGACACCTCCATGTGTTGTGTGTGATAAAATATTTGCATTAGACCACAGCATATTTACAAGTTCACATGGGCATTCCTTCGACCCCATATGAAACAACTGCATTGTTTATTCTTTTGCAAGTTTTTCCACGTGATTCGTTTTGACATTAGATTGGGGGGATGATGAGTTGTTCATCAAGTTTTAAATCTCTGATCAGTGTTTCTCGTATCTTCAAGTTTATTCGGGGGGGGGGGGGGGGGGGGGGGGGGGGGGGG
>JBBYHK010000017.1:0-21412 GCA_038382065.1 Adansonia grandidieri | reverse complement strand
CCTAAACCCTAAACCCCAAACCCCAAACCCCAAACCCTAAACCCCAAACCCTAAACCCTAAACCCTAAACCCTAAACTTGAAACCCTAAACCCTAAACCTAAACCTTAAACCCTAAACCCAAAACCCCAAACCTTAAACCTTAAACCCCAAACCTTAAACCTTAAACCCCAAACCTTAAACCCTAAACCTTAACCCCAACCTCAACCCCGAACCCTAAACCCTAAACCCCAAACCTTAAACCTCAAACCCTAAACCCCTAACCCCTAACCCTAAACCCTAAACCATAAATCCTAAACCTTAAACCCTAAACCTTAAACCTTTAACCTGTAACCCTAAACCCCTAACCCTAAACCTTAAAGCTTAAAACCTTAAACCCTTAAACCCTTAATCTTAAACCTTAAAGCTTTAATCCTCAACCCTAAACCCTCAACCTTCAACCTTCAACCTTAAACCTCTAACCTTAAACCCTCAACCCTAAACCTTTAATCTTAAATCTTAATCTTTAAACCCTAAAGTCTAAACCCTAAACCTTAAACCCTAAACCTTAAACCTTAAACTTAAATCTTAAACTTTAAACCTTAAACCCTAAACCTTAAACCTTAAGCCTTAAACTTTTAATCTTAAACCTTAAACTTTAAACCTTAAACCTTAAACTCTAAACCTTAAACTTTAAAACCTTAAACCCTAGACCTTAAAACCTTAAAACCTAAATCGTAAACCCTAACCTTAAACCTTAAAACCTTAAACTTTAACCTTAAACCTTAAACCCTAAACCTTAACCTTTAAACCTTAACCTTAAACCTTAAACCTTAAACCTTAAACTTAACCCTAAACCTTAAATCTTAAACCTTAAACCTTAAACATTAAACTTAACCCTAAACCTTAAACCTTAAACCCTAAACTTTAAACCTTAAACATTAAACCTTAAACCCTAAACTTTAAAACTTTAAACCATAAACCTTAAACCTTAAACCTTAAACTCTAAACCTCAAACTTTAAACTTGAAACCTTAAACCATAAACCTTAAACCTTAACCCTAAACCTTAAAACTTAAAACCTTAAACCTTAAACCCAAAGCCTTAAACTTTAAAACCTTAAACCTTAAATCTTAAACCTTAAACCCTAAACCTTAAACTTTAAACCTTAAACACTAAACTTTAAATCTTAAACCTTAAATCTTAAACATTGAATCTCAAACCTTAAACTTTATATCCTAAACTATGCTTTGCACTTTTATGTTTCTCTTCATATCTTAACCTGATGCAGATTTCATTTTTGCTTTTTAGAAGAGGGTCTAAATATGATAACATTTTAGTAACTCAAATAATTAAAATGCGTATTTTATGAGATGCAATGCTGAGTGAAATGTCTCATAAAGTATTAGGACACTTGGGAGAGGATAAAGGGTAGGCATGATCGAAAGAGTACTATTACTTATTCTAAGTTATTTTTACTTATCTATTCTAAGTTGTTGTTGTTTAAAGTATTCAAAATTTTTCTAACTATTCAAATCAGATTACTACTTTGGTTAAAAATAAAGTTATTGTTTGTACACATTTGCGAGTGCCCATTTGCTACTACGCCATATATTAAGTACCTTTCGTAATATTGGGCGAATGGGTGATTTGATTATTCCTATGGGCTCAGTAGTTCAGCTTATGATTTGACTTATGAATCTATGGGCCATATTTGGTATGGCTCATTGATAGCATATGAGTATGCTATTATTTTACTTGCAGAACTTGGTGGTTCTGATGCAATAAATAGTATCATGTTTATCTTCTCGCTATAACTTCACACTCTAAAATTTAATGCTTAATTCTTGGTTTGATGCTAACCTTTTTGAAATCTCTTATATTTATTCATTGGTGCAGTTATATGACATTATAACATGTAGACTTTTATATGTTAATCCTATGATTATCGGGTCAATAAGATCATAAAACGTATTTTGATTTATTTATCTCTTATTTTACACATAACTTTTATCTGATAAGGTCAGATATTATATTCTTATCTTATATTATGGTAAAAGAAAATAGCAACTGTTTAGTTAATTATAAGATTGATGATTATATTTTATACATAATGCTTTATTCAGTTAACTTTGTTAGCTCAAATATGATAAAAAGAAAAGATTACAACTAAGTTGCTAATAAGTTTGTTAATGTTCTTTTCACAAAAGGTCAATCACAGCCTTACAACACAAAAAGAGTCAGAAGGGTACCGGAGTTGGTACTCCAGGGCACTCTCTGATGGCTAAGTCAGTGGATGGACTTTTTATACTTAATATGGCTAAGAAAACTCATAATAGAAAGCTCTTGCCTTACTTTTAAGTACGCTTACCTCTTTATAGATGTTATTGTCAAACATAACAACAGGTGATTTGACAATAGGGCAACAAGCGTCGAGCTAGCTGTCAGGCCACGGTGCCTTATGGTCGACTCTATCAGTTGGTCACCATACAGGAGTTGTTAGTCCTTAGGTCATGCTGCCATCGAGAGATCACATCGATGTCAATTATGTTTTGGCAGATGCCTAGTCATTTTGGCAACCTTTTTGGTAATGGCAACTGTGTAAGGAGGCAATTAAATACTTGGTCGATCACCCAAGTGGTATAACAGTTGCCCCCTCCATAGTCCAAAAGGCAATTACAAAGTGACTTGGCATTTTGGACTTTGGCGAGAGCCGTCTTGGCTCATGGCGAGGCAAGAATTTTTTAATGTGAAAAGGTGGTAAATGGCATTAATTACAGCTGTAACTGTAAGGTGACAATAAAAAGGGGCATACCGGGGGGTGACTTTTCAATGACGTGATAGAGAGGGGAAGAATGAGAGTGGACGTGTGTCCTGTAAGAAGAATATGGAGAGGTGCCATTTAGGGGATATGACATATCAAAAAGAAGAAAAATAAATCACGGGCAGACACATGTCAAAAAAATAAAAAATAAAAGGACAGGGTGGTAGTGGTACGTTGAGAAGAGCGAAAGATAAATGAAATAGTGACATGTGTGCAGTTGGAGAATGCGAAAGATCGAGCCCTTTGGTTATATATAAGAGAGGCTTATTGAAAAAGAAGCATAATGCGTTTTGTCTAAGAGAAAAAGAAGAGAAAAAAAGAAAAAAAAAGAAAAAAGGTCAAAGTGAGTTTATTGGGTGCTTCAGGGAAATGAGGGTAAGTATTTGGTGGTAAGAGTGTCAAATAATGAAAGGTGTCAAAGTTTTTGGAAGGTTTGTTAATGCACTTTTGTTATTATGTTGGCAGCGAGTAAGTAGGGGAAATTCGAGCAAGGAACGCTACCATTGTTGGCTTGGAGAAGGAAACATTCTAGTAAGTTTTTAGCTTTTTAGTTTTTGGTTTCCTATTTGTGTAGGGCTAGAAAGGGTTCTTTGTGAGGGGTGGATGGTAAGAGAAGGGGGAAACTGCTCGTCAAATCGGTTGTGAGGAAAGACAGGTTAGAGGAAGTAGAGGAGGATAGTTGAGAGATTAAGTTAGGGAGGTATGGGTGGTCATGCAATGGTAGAGAAGAGTGAACTAATAGAGGCAATGGCAGCCGACCAAAGTGACGAACAAGGGGTCGAATAGAATGGTGAAGGGTCTGGCAGAGAGAAGGCGATGGTGAATTTGGACATGAAGCCTGTGGAGGTATATACTCATTCCATAAACATACAAACAGTCTATAAGTGGATGTATGATAGAAGCGTTGATCTAGAAAGGTACCAGATAGTTGAGGCGAAGATAGAGTAAAGGGCCACGTTCACCGAAAGAGATAGTGCTATTTTTTATCTCTATATTTTCAAGGGTGGGTTTCATCAACTGTTGGAGTTATTTTTTATGCTCTATTAAGAAGGTACAATTTATCGTCTAACCAACTAAAATCGAACAGTTGGATGATCCTGGTGATGTACTTCCTGGTATGTAAGGAGAAAGGATGGTTGACTTCGATAAGGGTATTAAGGAGCTATATTTCCTTAAGCAAGGTGAGCTTTGCTTCTACTTTCTGCAAGCTAGGAAGGGAGAAAGTTAATAGTATAGCTTCCGTCAAGTGCTCATATGAGACAAGAGCAGTTTTTTGTTATGACAAAAATGGCAAGCATGTCTTAGGGTTTTTCAGTCTAATGGGGTCGAAGATCATGGTTGAGTAATGAAAGGTTAAGCCTAAATGATGAAGAGAATGAGCAGGTGCTGTTCTTTAGAAGCGGCCACGTGAACAGCAAAGGATACTTGACACTGCAAAATGTTCAAAAGAGGTGCTTAAGACGAGACCTTTCAAATGTGCCAGAAGAGTTGGTGCAAGCCCCAGGTCAGCGAAAGAGACAGTGTCTGCTAAGACATCAAAGTAGCATGGCTGGTAAGTATATTTAAAGTGTGAGAGCGACGTGCGTACGTTTTGTCGCGTAGGGTTTTGATTATAGTTTTTTATTGTGATAGGTGAAGGTGCAGCGGAGGAAGGAATAGAGGATGTAGTAGAAGAATGAGAGAGGGCCGAAATGTCTAGGGACCATGTTGGTAAGGAAAGGATGGAAGAATCATTCATTGGTCGGTCAAGTAAAGGAGCGGAGGGGGCCATCCATCCACTCAAGGGGTTAAAGAGGGTATCTCCTTTTTTTTAAGTCAAAAAATTTTGTAATCTTATAAAAGTTTTTGTGTTGTGGTCAAGGATGGATACAATTCAAGCAGCGTTAGAAGAACGGGCTACTAGACAAGCGACTGTAGAAACGACGGCTATGAGTTAGTGCAAAGAGAAGAGGAAGGAGATAGTGGAGTAGTCAGAGGGGGCCACGCCTGAGCCTGTAACGTTATGGCAGGAAGGCGGTCCAGGGGCTATGTTAGTTGCAGTGACTGTTGTTGTTCTTATAATGCCCATTGAGGCCAAACGGGTGGGATTGAGTGAGGTCTTGTCCCGGTGAGTGGCAAATCATTACATCTTAACAACGTATCTATAAGGCCATGTTTGGTTCGTGGCAATTCGAGTGTCAAGGGTCAAACGATGCTTGGGATTATTAGGGAGGGAAGAGTGCTAGATGTTGAAGCGGCATTCAGGTGGGCCATGAAAGGTGTAGCTCCCAGTGATAGAGAGGTGCTGAGTGGGATGGGCCCTACACAGAACTTGAATGCCGCACTAATTGGGCTGGTAGAGGTGAGGGTTGTGTGAAAAATGTGTTAACTAGTTAGAAAGATGCATAGGATGTTAACTTGTGTGTTATGCTTTTGATGCAAGTGCTCAATTGCCAAATGTCTTACGTATGCCAAATGATGAGTTGGCAAAAGAAGTTCAACCAACTGGCATCAAAAATAGTGGAGCTAGATGCCTAGGTGCTGAAGTACAAGGAAGCGAATACAAAGTTAGAGGCTTCTTTAAAGGAAATAGAAGAGAGGCCGATGTCTGAGTTTACAGAGCTACTCCTTAAAAAAATGAAAATGATGGCTAGGGAGTTGACAAAGAAGCTCAAAGAACGTGAGGCGGAGCTATAGTCCGCTAAGTCTAGGGTCACTAAATTAGAGGCGCAGCTTGGCAAGGTGGAAGCTCGTCACCAGTCAGAGATGAAAAAGCAGAAGGAGAAAATTTTTGACAAACTATATGCTGCTGTGGACTTCTATACTCTTTATGGAGTGTAAGTATTATAGGGTCCCCTTAATCTGAGGGCGATTGACTTAGGTCGATTGTATATGTTACCTGACGACTTTAATGTGCTGATGCCTAGCCAACCAGAGGTGGATGAAAGACGCTCAAGAGACATAGCTTTGTATACTCCTGCGTCGAAAGAGACTGAAGTGGGACAATCTAGTGATGAGGCTAGCGAGTAAGCTATTTCGTCGGCTAGAGATAACTACCCGCTCTTGTAATGCGCCCGAAAAGCTTTTTTTTAAGAACTTTTTGTAAATACCATTGATAAATGAAAATGTGATTTTTGTGTTAAGTGACTTAGTTATTTTTTTATGAAAATGATTTATGAGAGATATGATAGCTCTTTTGAAAGCCATCAAAGCGATCTCTATGTTGTCCATAATGTGTGGGCCTTGGTGGCCATTATGGCAACTAGGTGTCGTGAGTAAAAAAGTGACATAGGGTTGGACTAGTAAGTGTCCTATCCCAGAATGTCACGTTTTGGGCCTTGTATGGTGAGTCGCATGACTTAGCGTCATGTTTTAGGCCTTGGAGGCCAATAAGGCAATAGGTTTTAAGCCTTGAAGGCCACTAGGGCAATAACTATTGCATATTTAGAGATGCTTGATAAGTTTCTGAGAGATAAGGGCTAAGTTTCGTGGTGATCAAAAAGTGATAAGTTCTTAGGAAGTAGATACTTACAGGTAGTATTTCTTTAAGTGGACAGTGTTCCATATATTGAGGATGATTTGCCCGTTCATATCTACTAATTTAATACCCTAAATCCTAGGGCTTTAGCTATCTGATAAGGTCCTTCCCAATTTAAAGATAGCTTCTTTCGTTCTCTAACAGGTCGACTTGCTTCACAATTTTGGAGAACAAGGATGCCAACTTGGAATTATCAATTGTGGACATGACGGTTGTAATATCTGGATGTTTGTTGAGCTCGAATTGCCATTTTGATGGCAGCATCTTCTCTGCTTTCTTTTAGTAAATCAAGGTTGGCCTTTAGGTGTTCAGAATTGAGTTGTTCATCAGTGTTGGCGATACGTAGGCTTTGAACTCCCATTTTGACAGAAATAACTGCTTCCATACCATAAACAAGGTTGAAAGGTGTGGCTAACGTTGCTTGTGTTTTTGTTGTTTAGATTGCCTAAAGTATACCAATGTTTCTTCTACCCATACGCCCTTCGCATCGCCCAGTTTTTTCTTTAATGGCTATAGGATATTCTTGTTCATGGATTCTACCTGGCGGTTCGATTGTAGGTAAGCAACGAATGTATGAACTAGATTAATGTGAAACCTTGTACAGAAATCGTGCAACTTGTCAGCTAAAAACTATTTACCGTTATCCGCAATGATGATATTGGTTATTCCGAATCGACAAAGAATGTATAGCCAAATAAAACTTTCCATGGTTGGGGCGGTAATGGTAGCAACGGGTTCAGCTTTTACCCATTTAGTGAAATAATCGCAAGCAACAATTAGGAACTTACGATAGGCAGTTGCTAAAGGGAAGGGACCTAAAATGTCTATCCCTCAAATACAGAATGGCCACAGGTAGAAGATTTGCTTTAGTGCTTTTGCAAGCTAATGGGGGATTGTGGTGAATTATTGGCACTTGTCATATTTTTTTATGAGTGCAGTCGCGTCCTTTCACATCGTAGGCTAGAAGAATCCTTGCCTTAGCACTTTAAGCACCAAAGCTCTTCCTCTGAGGTGGTTACCTCAGACACCTTCATGTATTTCTTTTAGTACGTAGTTGGCTTCTGAAAGGGCCAGGTATCTGAGTAGAGGAAGAGTGAAAGACCTTTTATATAAGGTATTATCAATAATCGTATATTTAGTTGTTCTCTTTCTAATCGTCTCTATTGTAGTGGGTCACTTGGGGCTTGATTATCCTTGAGGAATGAGATGAATGGTTTCATCGAATTTTCTTCAACATTGGTGCTGATTTCATGTGTTCACCTATCGTAGCTGGGTTTTGGGACATAATCGAGTAGGACTTTTCCCTTCGTGGAGATATCTATGTTGCTCGCCATTTTAGACAAACAGTTAACTTTAAAGGTCATTTCTTTCGGGATTTATTTAATAGTGATATGAATGAAGCTTTGGGTCAAAGTTATAATCACGTTGTGGTATTTGGTGAGTAGCTCATCCTTTATTTCATATACTCCATTGACTTGGTTAGCCACCAACTAATAGTCTGTGTGCACAATAAGGCGGTTAGCACTAAGGGTTTTAGCTAGCTCCATACCGGTGATTAGCACTTCATATTCAGCCATGTTGTTTGAAGTTGCAAACTAAAAAGACAGACCGTATTGCCATTCTTAGACTTGGGGGTCAAGCAATAGGACTTTTGCACCGCTTTTTTCTTTGCCAGATGATCCATCTACATAGATTGTCCAAACATCAGCTTGGCTATCAGGGAGAGGTTCTGTAACCTGGCTTTTAGGATCATTGCTGGTTGAAGTGTTGTTTGGCGATGACCTTTTGACGTTTGGAATAAGCATTTGGCAATGAAGTCTGCCAAAGCTTACGCCTTGATTGTTTTCTAAGGCTGTAGGGTAGCCCAAATTTACTAAGTTTGACACTCTAATGAATCATTCTTCCTGTTGAGTCAACTCTGAGAAGGACATCTTTGAGGGGATAGTCTGTCAGGATGGTGATGGGATGTGCTTGGAAATATTATCTTAACTTCCTAGTGGCCATAATAAGGGTAAAGACCAATTTCTTTATCTTGGTGTAACAAAGTTTCCTGGCTTGGAGTGCCCTACTAATATAATAAATAGGGTATTACTGTTTGGCTTCTTCTCTCACCAAGACATCAATAATGGTTTTGTTAGATGCAACAGATACACATATAGCTATTCGCCTTGTTTGGGGTTAGCTAGTACGAATAAAGTGATCAAGTATTCTTTTAATTTATTAAAGGACTGCTTACATTCCTTGGTCTATTTGTACCAGGTCGCCCTTCTTAGCAGTTTGAAAAAGAGCAGACATTTGTCAACGGATTTGGAAATAAAGCAATTTAACATAGCTACTCTCCCTGTTGGTCATTGTACTTCCCTATTGGACTTTGGGGGGCTCATCTTTTCGAGGTTTGTTTTAATCCCTCGTGATAAAATTATGAATCCTAGGAACTTCCCTGCGGAGACACCAAATACACATTTAAGAGAGTTAAGTTTCATTTTGTACTTACAGAGTATGTGGAAGGTTTCCATCAGGTCACCAATGTGCAGGTGGAGGGAGGGACTTTTAAGTAGCATATCATCTACATAAATTTCTATGGATCACTTGATTTGGTGTTTGGAGAGTTTGTTGTCCAGGCATTGATATGTGGCTCCAGTATTCTTTAGGCTAAAAGGTATAACTTGATAACAGAAGGTGTCGTTTTTGGTGATGAATGCTATTTTATCTTAGTCTTAGGGATCCATTTTTACTTGGTTGTATCTAGAGAAGGTGTCCATGAAGCTTAAAAGCTTGTGAACTACAAAGTCATCCAAAAGTCGGTCGATGGTTGGGAACGGGTAGCTATCGTTTAGACAAGCTTTGTTGAGGTCAGTGAAGTCAATGCATATACACCACTTGCCAGACTCCTTTTTAACCATAACCACATTGGCTAGCCAATCAGGGTACTTAACCTCACGGATGTAGTTGGTTGCCAACATTTTATCGATCTTTTCATAAATTACTATGAGTCTTCCGGGGTGAATCATCATTTGTTTTGTTTAATGGGTGTGGCTTGGAGGTCTACATGTAGCGAGTGCATGATGACGGCCGTATTTATCCCTAGCATATTGGTTGCAGACCAAGTGAACACATCTGCATTGTTTCTAAGGAATTTTACAAGAAGATTTTTTTCGTGTAGGCTGAAAGAAGATCCAATGTTAGTGGATAACTCAGGGTCTGAATCGTAGAGGTCTAACTTTTCTGTATCTTCGATTGGCTAAGGCTTGTGGTCATCAAAGCCACTTCTGGCGTCAAGACTGCCAAGTGTGATTACTCGTTGCTGCATGGCATAATGATGTTGATGGCTAGTTGATCTGCACTATAGTTTAAGGTAGTTGTTTGTCGTGTAGCTAGTTCAATTGATAGTAGGTGGCACTGGCGGGCGGTCTATTGGTTAGATCTCATGTATCTAATTCTCGTTAGTGTAGGGAACTTGACAGTCAAGCAATAAACAGTAGTGATCATTTTAGTTTTCTTTATGAGCGATCTGCCTAAGATGACATTGTAGGTGGAAGATTGATCGACCACGAGGAAGTCAACCATAGTGGTAATTGTGTGATCATCGTCGCCAATTATAACAGGAAGTGTGATCATCCCTTTAACTGGGATTGGCTAATTGACGAACCCATAAATTAGAGAGGATAGCGTTAGATCACCAACATTAAACCCCATTTAGCGAAGAACATCCCATTATAGAACTTTGACTATGCTGCCATCGTTTATTAGGATCCTGTTAACTTGATAGTTACCTATAGTGGCGAAAATGACGATTGGGTAATTTTCACGATCAAACAGGAGGTGAGAATTTAACTCATTGAAGCTGATCTCCAATTGGGTTGCTTGAGATGTTTAGAGGCCACGTCTACTACCATGACACTTTGTAGGTGGGACTTACGTTTTGACTTGCTGCTAGCCCATTCTTTTGCCGGACTGATGATCATGTTTATGACGCTAACAACTAATCATTTGTTAGGAATGACTTCTAGCTACCTATTGGGCAAACGCACCCAGTCTTTGTTGTTTATTTCTTTCCTAACAAACTGCTTGATTGTGCCTTTCCTCACTAGTGATTCGATTGCATTTTTTAGGCTGATGCAATCCTTCGTTACATGTCCAATGTCATTGTGAAAGTTACAGCATTTTTCGAGATCGTGCTTGCTGTGGTCTTCTTTCATTGGTGGAGGGCGCTCAATTAGACCTTCTCGCATGATGATGTTGAGAATCTGTGATTTGAAGGCGGTAAGGGGAGTGTAGGACTCATACTTGGTGTGCAGTGAGGCCATGCTCGTTTTCTGTTAGGGTTATTTTGTGATGTGTCAGTTTGGGCGTCTTTGAGGTGTCGAGGACTAAAGCGGTCGAGTCACCGAGTGGTTTTCGGACCCCAATTACCCTTTTGCTCTTTGTCCTAATTTTTTGTTCGTCAATTTATGATTTCAATTTCTTCAGCTTCTGTGTATTTCTGCTCCTTTTTGTAATGTTGGTATAACTTTATGGCTGAGCGTCGGTTAAGGCATACTTCAGGTACTCATGGCGGATGCCAGCTATGAAGGCTTGTACAACCTACTCATTATTAAGATCTCAAACCTCTAAGGTGGCGACGTTAAAATGTTTGACGTAATCGTAGATTATTTCTTTGTGATTCTATTTAATTGCCATTAAACTGACGGAGGTTCTGACAGCTGTTCCGCAGCTGCTGAAATGGGCGAGGAAGTGCCTACCTAACTGGTTAAAGTTCATGATGGAACATAGGTTCAGGGAGTACCACCATGTTCGAGCTAGTCCTTGAAGCATTGTGGGAAAGATGCGGCACTGTATGGCATATGGGATATCGCTAGATTATGAAATGCGCGAAAGTGATTTATGTGATCGGCTAGGTCAGTCTTTCCGTCATAGGTGTTAGGAGAAAGCTTAACTTTCCAAGGGACGGTTACTTGAAATATCGAGTGAAAGCAGGTTGTGCTTGTCAACTAGCCATTCCCAGTTGTGTTTTTAGGGCTCTCGGAGTTCTTTGATTTCTTGTTTGAAGGCGGCTACCTACTGGGCAAGGTTTAGAGGCTGAGGTGGCTTTAGGTGTCCGCCGATGTGGCAGGAGGTTCCCGCTGGCATATGTCGTGGAGCTAGCGTGAAGCAAGAACTTTCCTTTACCATTGGGCGAGTTATACGGTCTGGTGCAGCGGGCCAATCTTGGGGTCTCAGGTTTGGGATATTCTCAGTGCGTTGTGTTAGGCAATCAATAGGTTGCGCATTTTGGCGGTTTGTTTGGAAATTAACAAGTTATGCTAGTTAGAGTTGCGATTGCTGGATGGCAGCCAGTTAGGTGGCAATGGCTTGGAATTGGGCTTGGTAGTAGGCGTGATAGTCAAGTTGGCCGGGTGGCTACGATAAGGCTGGCAACGTTGTCACGTGGATTTGTGGCGGCATAGGTGCATTGAGGTGAATAACGGGGGGCGCTAGGGTATCCAAGGGTATTTAGAGGGTGTTTGTGGCAGCATTAGTGGCTGTGATGGTGTTGCTGGGGCATGCTAGTTGATCATTGTGGGGGACGACAGTGGCTACTGGTGAAATCAGTCCTAGAAAATTCTGATAATAGGCTAATGGTGAGTGGGTCAACCAAGTGGGGAAAGAAATGGGTATTTAAATGTGTTACGAGCTAGGGATTATGGGGGTTGGTGGAGCTGCGATTTGGTTTATTACTTTCGGTGATGACGAAAAGTTTTGTGGAACAATGTCAGCATGTTGGTCAGCCATGGTTTTTTCGTTCTGTTCCCACAAACGGCACTAATTGTTTATGTTCTTCTTGCAACAGATCGATCTCAACCCTGCAACACAAAAAGAGTCAGAAGGATGCCGGAGTTGGTATTCTGGGGCACTCTTCGATGGCTAAGTCAATGGATGGACTTTTTATACTTAATATGGCTAGAAAAACTCAGAATGGAAAGATCTTGTCTTACCTTTGAGTTTGCTTACATTTTTATAGGCGTTGTTGGGGGATATGGCGTCAGGTGATTTGACAGGAGGGCAGCTAGCACCGAGATAGCTGTCAGGCTACAGCACCTTATGGTTGGCTCTGTCAGTCGGCCATCATACAAGAATTATCAATCCTGAGATCATGTTGCCGTCGAAAGGTCACATCGATGTCAATTATGTTTTGGCGGACGTCCAATTGTTTTGGCAGCCTTTTTGATAATGGCGGTTGTGTGGGGAGGTGATTAAATACTTGGTCGCTTGCCCAAATGGTATAATAAAGTTATTTAATTTTTTTTTTCTTATTATCTTTATGTCTCAACAAAAATTACATAAGATTAATTTTTAAAATTTTTAATTTTTATTTTACAGTCTAATTTTAATATATAAATTTATATTTTAAATTATATTATAATATAATATAATAATTTTTATTGTGTTATAAATAATGCTATATGTTAAATTTCTTATCTCATATTATAATAAATGAAGATTACTAACTATTTAAATTTAAATAAATAATATTAGTTATTATATTTTATATAATTTGTAAAAGAATTATTATGTCAACTCAATTGTCAATAATACGAAGCTTGGATAAAAGATCTGTTATTTTGTTGTTTTGAATTATTTTCATATCTCATTAAGAAAGCCATAAAAGGTTTGTTTTAAAATTGTTAATTTTTTATTTCATAATATAATATTAACATAAAATTTATATAATAATATTTATTTTTAAATTATATTATAATATTATAAATTTTATTTTATTTTTTGCAAGTAATAAAAAATTTTAAATTTATTAACTTATATTATAAAAAAAAATGGGACAGTTCAAAATATCTTACACGTATAATCAGACAAGAATCTGCTCTACTCTGCGCGCTATACTTTTGCTTTTTCTCCCGGCATTGCTTTTTAAATTATTAAAAAAATATTAGTTAATTTATATAAACTATTATATTAATAATAACATTTTATATGTAAAAATTATTTAATTAATTTTTTAACCTAAAACATTTAAAAATAATAGGATAAAACTTGGTACAAATGATATATAGTTAAATTAACAAATTAAAAACTAAAGTTTTATTCTATTATTATCATAATAATTAACTATTTAGTAAATTTTCAAAATAAAAAATTTTAATAGTATGATTTTACTTTATTTACTTTTTATTCAAATTAATTTATTTTAATTTTTATATATGTTAGTTTAAAATTAGATATAATTTTTTAAATATTTTATTAACATATTTTTATACTTATATAAACTTAAATTTTTTTAATTAGTTTATATGTATATATATATATATATATATATATATATTATATATATAAGCGAGTAATGCTGCTAATTCATCGAGTTTGCATTTTTGGACCGATATCAGTAAGCTCTCTCATGTATTTTGACTTGCTTTTTGATTCTAGGTGGTTGTGGGGGTAGTTTTATTGCTGACAGTTGGAAGTAAGCCAAGACAGCATACCAGATGGAACCTCTATCTGCCCCACCGAGGCTTGCTCAAGGTTGCGTTCCAGCGAAAGCTACCAGCCGGCCGTCACGTGGTACTTTAAGTGAATCGTCTGGTGGGCTGAGTAGCCCGCTAAATCAGAGCGCAGGAACCTGCAATAACAATAACCCACAAGGCATGTCAAACTTGCCATGAAAGTAAACCCTGGTTAACTCTGTAGTCTTCAGCTAATTGTATAAGAGGAGACAGACATGGATAGCGTGTTAGCATTCAATTCACAGTAGGCAGGGAACATTTTGTAATTTCAGCCTTGCGCGAGTGAAGTAGATGCTTTTATCTTGGTTGCTGGATAGCTAGAAAAGGCTACTTAATAGTTCACATGAGTGTTCTTAATTTGCAGTTGTTTTGGAATAAAATTTTAAAAAAATTATATTTAGAGAATTTAGAATTATTAGTATACTTGAGAATTAAAAAACACAAAAAATTAATGAAGATTTTAAAGGATTGTAACACGAGAATTTTTTTAAGATTTGATATGCAAAATAGATACTGGTATAAAAACATCGAAGATATAATAAAACCTAATGAATAACGTTATTTTTGTATTTATGATATTAATGTACTATGCTCTAAGTAGTGTGTAGCAAAATTACTAAAATTTTATACTGAGTTTCTTTATTGTTTTCAACATATTTCTTCCAAAAACAAAGAGTCATATTTATAATTAAATAATACCTCTTCATATAAACATAATTTATAACACTTAATAAATAATTAAGAGATACTGCTCTCAATCAATCAAGAAGACCAGTACTTAGTAGTCTGCTTGCTTTCTTTCTTTCCTTCTCTCTATCTAGTTAACACAACGCACTGGGTAGGAAGCCGAAATATGGGAGCAGCTACCATCCCATTACTATTTCATATAAATCCTAATCTAATGCCCTATCTCTCTCTATATCTATTCCCAAACCCAAGGCCCAGAAGAAGAAAGTTCATCGGTACCGCTTTACTACCAGTAATAAAATTTTGAACAAGCATCGAACACTAAACCCGTGCTTGAATCATGAGCTTTTAAACTGTTCATGTATAGTAATTAAATTTCATAATTACATGTAATTACTTGACTTTTCCATCCCTTACTGATTCTGATGTAAAGCAATGTATATATAGTAACTACACACTACTGCATGTAATCAAGGATGTTACATTAGAACAAGCTACCCATTAGTTACAAACAAATTACTGCAGTTTGAGTTGCATGACATCCATCTATAATCTACTAGGTAATTATTGTGGCCAAAAGCTTGTATACTACTCAAATTCCTTCTTTAATTCTTCCAATAGCAGCCAAAAGCAAGTTTGATGTCTGCTCAAACAATAAAAATGGATTCCGCCCAAGTTGTGTTTCACTTTTTACTGCGTTCACCAATCCACCAAAATTAGGATACTCATGGTCCAGTTAGAAGGTCACGCTGACCACCATTGTAATCAACACTACTATTGATGTTTGCTGTCCGATTAGGCGTTGATGGCTCCGCTTCAACAGTAACATCCTGACGATCTACACGCTCAATGTTCCCAGTGCCAGAACGTCTATGTAGTGGGGAATTCTCAGGGGAATCACCAGGGCTTCCTCCCAATGTTCTTGTACGAGGGGCTTCTGTCTTACCATCACCCTTCTTCATCACAGCCTTCATGTGCCACTGCTTTAGGGCCTTGGAAGTTTGTTCATCAAAGATTGATCTCTTCATTGTTGATCCCATCTGAATACCCCGGCCCATACAAGGAGAATTAACCAAGCAGAGGCGAGAGTGTAATATGAAGTAGAAACCAAAAGAGCTTAACTAAGAGTGTGATGTGGTTAGTCCAAATCCTTTACCGAGTCTTGGTTGTCTAACTTAATTAATTAAGTTCCTGCCCGCTGGCAAGAGAATTCTAGAAAGAAAACGCAAACACATTAGTGTTTGAAAACAGAGGACTTACCTGAGTAACAAGGGCATAGAGTGGAAGTGTGATGTAGCTGCACATGAATTGGACTACTACCCTGTCAAGAATTTCTTTCACCATCATCATGTGCAAGTTCAAATTCAGTACACGATATATGAGATCAAATTCACAGAGTGAAATACTGAATGTTGTGCTTCATTTTGCATCCAAGAAAAACTAGGGCCAAAACCCTTTTCACTCAAATGAAATAAGACAAGTATGTATGGCTTACCCGAGAATAACTCTTACAGATATAAGAATTAAATCCTGATGAAAACATGACCTTAGGCCGAACTCATACTGCATCAGGAGGAATCATTAGAAACATTCCACTACTTCTAGACATTGAAATATGAAGAAGAAACAAGAAAGAAAGAAAGAAGAGAAAAATATCATTACCCATATCCAAAAGAAATATGTGATCTCGAATGCATTCTGGAGATGACAGATATGGTAAATAATGTCAGAATATATAATTTTCAACAATGGAGAAAACCATCAAGATATGATAGATAGTCATATTATTGTTTTGAAGAAGAAAGAAAAGATTCAGTTATCGTTTTACAAGAAAGAACAAGATGTTCTGCAGAACGGTCTACCGGTTCAAACACAGTAACACACCGAAATTAAAAAATTTTAAAAAAAATCCATAAAGAATTGCCAATTTTGGCATCATAAAAGAAGGAAAAGATTGTGAAATACCTGAAACAACACAAAGTGGATGAGATGAAGCATTAACTGTGGCCAACCAAACCAAAAATGCCTGTCAGAGACTTGCACAAGAGGCATCCCTTGTATTACAGCATGTTTTTCTACTATTTCAATTGCCATTTGTGCTATAATTGCTTGAAGCTTGGTTCCAACTGCCAATGTTACCTTTAAATGGAGCTGAATGGTTAATTCTTTACATAAAAGTGCATGCATGAGATAATCAGAATGTAAAGTTTTCATGGACAATCTCTTACAGCTAAAGGAATCATGGATAGGAAAAACATAGCATGCCAGCCTGAAAAGATCGAACAAGCATAAAAGAGGGGAAAAAGAGCACTAAATATGGGTAAAAGAAAGAAAAAATAAAGTAAAAGACAAGGTAATAAAAAGGTATTAACCATTAACATCCATAAGGAGAAATATCACTGCCGAAGCCCATAATGCCGGACTGCAAGCACCAAGAGTATTAAAGTTAGTGGAACAATGGAAAGATGTTCTCGCAAAATTGCTAATTGAACTAAAAGTTCCGAAAACAAAAATAGAAATCTCACGTAATTCCGACGACCACCTTGAAGTCATCCTCTAATGATCTTTTGATATATTTTTGAAAGTCAAACTTACTTCCAGGTGCTAAATGAACCTGTATATAAGAAGGCAATAATTGAATTTTATAATTGTTGCTCCATATAGGGAACAAATGGAAATAAATAACAAAATATCTTCTGCGGGGAAACTCACGCTGACAAATCCATGACGCATTGTAAAATAATCGGCCTTGCGAACAGACCTGAAGAATTGTCGCCACAAGCATACCTGGAAGAATTTCATTCATTCCTTGTAACGAGTGTTGTTACAAGCTGAAAATCTGATTGTTTAAACCTTCAAGCTAGTGTCACAGTCGTACATTTCCACCATTTAGCAGGATATGTGAATTGTCTAAGGAGAGATTTTTTTTGTAAGTAGGCTATGGTCCTTGGGAACAAATTAACATTTTGATAGAAACAGTAATAAAGGAAGCACCACGTAGGAAAAAAAAAAGTGCTTTGATGCTGAATATACAATATCAAACCACATGTTGAAGTTAATTTCTAATTTCACTGTATTGCATTGATGAATATTGAATAAGGAAGAATTAAGGATATTAATTCTTACGAAGTAAAAGGAGAATTTTGTTTTTGTCCAGGCCCTGGTGTGGTCTCTCACAAATGATGTCTCATGAGTGAGTCTAAATCTGGAAGGATCTAAAATTAGCAAGCAACCCAAGTGAGCATTTGAAGAAATTGAAACTTAAGGCAACAAGTTATTTACGATCGATCAATGTTCAAGGTTAAAAACAAGAAACTGATGATTAAGTAGCGTTAAATCAAATCGTATACCATTGAGTTCATTAACTGTACTGCTACACTCCCGTTCCCACTCCTTCCACCCTCGTGTCTGCAAAAGCATACAGTAAGAGATCCATGAGCATGTAAACTCTATCTATATAGGAAGGGGCTAATTAAGCAGAGTGATTTCAGATAGCGAAATTAAGAAACTGAAGGAGATAGCCACCTTTAATCTTCCAAGCATCATTGTTATGGCGCTATATGCCACATGAAAAACTGCTAAAAAGAATATGAAAATGTGCAATTGATGTAGTCCATTCACAGATATAAGTGGCACGAACCCCTACAACAGATTTACAACTGCTATAGTTAGAAATTTGGAGCAGGAGGAGGCCGGCCTGCCTGCCTGAAGTCTCTTTGATATTTTGTCGTAAGTTAAAAATCACTTTAGAATTAATCTTGAGAAAATAATATTCCAAAAAACAAAAAAAAATAAAATAAAAAATTGACAATTTGACAGATAAAATATATAGTTTGTAACTCGATGAGATCGTCAAATGTAACACTAATATATACATAGAGTTGTTATTATAAACATTAATATATTCAAGATGCAGTACTTACGTGCTTGCACCCTTTAGAGCTAGCAGCAGCTAAAAATCTACGCTCATCATGATATAAAAGCAGTCTCCGATGTCCACCATCGCCTTCAGATTCTTGCTTAGGTTGTGGCTTTTGTTTATGATGGGTAGGATCAACTCTTTTGGGGCAAAATAACATTGTATTCGCAACCTCTTCTGGAATGCAGATACTTGAGATATAACTCTGACCAAATGTCAGGATCAGAGAAATGAATCCCAAAACCATAAGTTCTGGAACAAAGCAAAAACAAAAACAAAAATGTAGTATCATATACCACATATGAGAATGGGTCAACAACAACAACAACAACAATAATAATGATATTGTTGATGAAGAAGAAGAAGAAGCTAGCATGCTGAAATTATAAGTTTGGGTAGCAGGCAGAAATGGAAACTCAATGCATAGAGAAAGGTTGGGGATTGATTTTTACCGTTTTTAACTTTTTGGAGAGCCTCATATAAAGCCTCCTTTCTTCTTTCTTCAAACAACTACAATAATTGATGAAATCTCTTATTATATACAATCAGTACATACTAGTTAGTGCATACTATAACTATCTTTTCTTTAAAAAAAAAAATTAAAAAGGGGGTCATTTGCAAGACCAAGACGCAGCAGAAAATGATACATATACCTTCCCAATTGCATGGAGAACCTTTTCCAGAGCGATTGAAATAATAACGATGACAGCACAAACAACCGCCACAGCCCACGTGGGCGTCTGATCAAGCTGCCTCGAACCGTCGCCTCCTCCTCCCGCCATTTATTATTATAATTGCAGATTCAAAATAATAATTATTATAATTTCTTTCATTCATTCATAAGTAAAATCAAATTAAAATAAATAAATAAATGTGCCGCTTAATTAAGCATGGATATCCAGCAGCTTTATCCTAAACTAAAAAGGCCAAAGTTTCATCCTGGAGATTACAATTGACATTTGACATGGAGAATTGAATGCGACTAAGCTGGTTAATTAATCAATGTCGATTCGTTTTTCTTGTAACTGAAAAGGTAATAACATTGACAAGTGGCGGTTGGTCATCCATTGCCATTAATTGCAATTGACTTTGACTGTCCTGTTCTGTCCCAATTCAAATTTCCAGTTTGCCCCTATTAACGGGAGTGCATGCTTGCATCTCGGAATTTTGTTACAATACAATTGCGTCATCATTTGACCACAAACACAAACAAATTCTTTTTTTTTTTTCTTTTTCTTTCTAATTTAAGGCAACAAAAATTTCATCATCAAGATTTGATGTGCTCTTTTCTTATAAATAAATATCCCACCTGTTAGCTAATTAACGTACGTGCACATTACATCGATCTCCACAAGATTTTCTTTTTCTAGGATCCTTCCATCCACCAGCATTTTCATTCCTTAATTTCAGTTTATTTAATTACTTAACATTTGGTATATGGGGTTTAAATGTTCTCTACTTGAATCATGCTGTGCCGTTGGAGAAAGAAGTTGTACTTGAAAGATATGTGATACAAGCCAAATCAATAAGAAAACCAAAAGAAGAATTAAGAAGAATTATTGAAGAGTTAAGGAGAGAGAGAGAGAAAGAACCAGGAGAGAAAACCAAATTATTTCTCAACATGTTGAACGACCCTTGCATCAGCCACATTGTAAGGATACCTTTGCTTCATTGGAAGTCCTGCATTGTAGACCGAAATCCACTGTGTAACAGCAACAAAAAGATGAACCTTCGTTTCGGGTTAATCATCTTCTTTATCAAAGTTCAAAGTACCCTGCTTTTGGCCTCATTGATAAATCATCTCTTGAATACCAAGTTGTTCCACAGGGAACAAATTTCGGCCTAGCTCAGCAATGTCTCTAGTCATTCTCAACTTGTCATCAAGGATTGGAAACAGGAATCCTTTGCTGTAATTCATGAAGAAATGACATGAGACTGAGGTAGCTGATATTGTCAAAGGTAAACTGCACTTGCTGCTCCAATATTCAACAAACTTAACTTTCATTTTTGCCGCCAATGAACTAAGATGCTTCAAACAAATGCCGGTCAGAAACACTGTCAAACTCAAATAAATTGATTGGATAACCACCATAAAAGAAACTAGGATTCCAATTAAGAGGTTTAGTTGTTTCTTGTTACCAGCAACATGGATTTGCAATTAGGTGTCAGAATCATAGTCAGAGTTGGCTTCTGTGGGAGCAATTCATGATACCTTGCAGCAATGAAACCATCCCAGTCAAGTTTGATGATATTCCCATTCTTTGCACTGACTAAAATAGCAGAAAATTTTGCATTTTTGTCTACCTTTTCAAGTAACCCAACACTCCATACATATACCTTTGGTCCATAATGTTATGAAGGGCATATTATAATAAAAAATAATCTTATGCAAAGGAGGAATGTTGTCGTACACACTAGCACCAATGGCTTGAGGGAGTTCAGCTACGATAGATTTAGTTGTTGTCATAAATTATGTTACACTTGCAGCACCGTACCCAAGATCAGGGTTATCCTGTGTCAACAGCTTACCGACAATAACAGCTCGCGCCACTGCTGCATAATACATTCTTCAAAAACTACCCATCGGACAACAACATCATGAGAAAAACCTGCTTCCAAGGTGGTCATGGATGCTAGTATAGCCTTAGGACCACCTAGAGCTTTATCAAGTTAACTCATTGGTAGTTGTCGATGCTATCCGTTCATATTGCTTACTTCCTTTAGCTTGATTTTAGATTTGTAGAGTAGGGAAGTAGAGATCGTATCCCACAAGGATCTTTAGAAGTTCAATACTGATTTTAAGAATAGAAAAAAAAACGATGTGATAAAAAAATAGTAGAATCTAATTGAGAAAAAAAACAATAAAAGTAAATAGAGGTTTAAATTGTTTTTTAAAACAAAATAAAAAAACCTTTAAAAATAATTTAAAAATCAACAATGAAAAGACTTTGGTAGTAAATCGATATTGCTTACTAGTGTATTATTATCAATCA
>JBBYHK010000016.1:4945307-4961133 GCA_038382065.1 Adansonia grandidieri | reverse complement strand
CTAATCTTTTAACCTTAAACTCTAAACTTTAAACCTCAAACCACAAATCTCAAATCACCTCAAACGTAAAGAGTAGAATTTCGAAAGACCCCAGTTAGGGAAAATGGTGCTAAGAACCATCTTATTTCAACATTTGTTGTTAGCTTAATTGTAGGGAAATATGTTCTTTTCTTCATTTTGCTTTGGGGTTACGAATTAGGGTACCCTTCAGTTTTTTAAAAAATAGAAAATTGTTTTTATTTATTTAAAAAATCGCAACTATTCTAATTTTTATTTAGTTTTTGTTTGTTTGTTTGTTTGTTTGTATGTATATTAAAATGAAGAGTGTAAAGACTCAGCTAGTTTATTCTCTGATTCTACAATGGCAAATAAGCTATGGATGATATAGAGGAAATCTATCTCATTCTCAAGGTAAAAATAAAAACAAAATCTCTCTCTGATTCTTTTTTTTTTTTTTAATGTGTGAGAATTTATCTTATTTACATGTTGCTCAAAGCAGAAATACTTTGGGTACTCTGGATTCCGGGAGCATCAAAAGGAAGTGATAGAGAAAGTAGTAGAAGGGACTGCCCGGTGGTGATGGCCACTGGCTCTGGGAAATCTTTGTGGTATAGGCTTTTATATTTTCATTTCTGAGTTTAGTAAAGCAACATCTAGCAATCTTGTCTTGGTTTTTCTTTACTGTTAACAGTTATCAGCCTCCTCCACTGATAGTCGGAAAGACAGCAGTAGTTGTAAGCCCTTTCATCTCTTAATGCAAGATCAGGTATACCCTTTTCTTTCCTTCAATCTCTTGTTAATAAAGTTTTGCATTTTGTACCTTTCACTTATAAAACTCTAACATCTATATTTTTGGTGTGACCAGGTCATGACTTTGAAGCAGCGGGGCATCAGAACTGAGTACGTAGTGATTCCACCTCCCAGACCAAAACTGAGACTGGTTATATTCACCTACTGTTCTTGACCCCTGATAAGGCATGCCTCCTTCCGGCTAGGTACTTCCGTAAATTTGGGATATGAAGTGAACCCAACTGCAACTGGAACCTGGGTGAGGGCTATGTGTAATGCAAATTTAAGTGAAGGACTGCACTTATCATCTCTCACTCACCGAAAAATGTCACTTGACTTCTTTTTCTTTGATTTATTGGACGTTTATTCGCAGTAGAATGTAAAAGTGAAAAAAAAAAAAAAAAAGAAAAAAGAAAGGGAGTAAATTCTTATTAGAAGCAGTATTTTACTATAACCTTCTGAAGAATTATGTTCTTTTCAAGACCTCAAAGGAATGGTATATTTGTATGATTTTCGGGTTCATGCAAATTATTATGTTGATTATCGCTAATAATAAGCTTATCGTCCTGAATACTTTATTTGTTCTTGCTAAAATTTGCTTGACCATTTCATTTTGCTGTCTTTTCTCCTTTCCAAAGGTTCTATCAGAATATATAATATCAACTTTTAGTACACGAAGATTATTATTTCCTGTACATTAAATTTCTGTCCCTTTCCTTTCAAGCTGGATTTGTTGGTTAGCCTTCCATCCCTATATTTGACAGGATGCTCTTGCTTCTCGTTATCGTGTTGTTTCTTCATTTTCATTCTTTTTAATGTTTCCTGGTTTCTGATTTAGTTAACTATCTTTTTCTCACGGAGCCATTCCATGGAATCATTTGCATATATCATAGAAAGAGGAAAGAAAAATTGTCAGAAGATTTTTATTTGTGTGCTACCTAGTGAAATGCAGGACGTAAGCAATAATGCCATTTATGACCATTTTTTCTAATGAGATAATTTTCAACAAATGATGACTATTAAATCGTTGTTTCTGTTGCTCTTTTGTCAGGCTAAAGTGCCTTCAGCATCTTGTGGAATATTCTCTTTAGATGCTCCATCAGCATCAAGCTGTCAGAGGAGCTTGCTACAGAAGGTGATGTAATGACCTACAGTTTATTCATGTAAAGAACAGTACTCATATGTACATCTATCTCTGTGTCTTTATTTTATCCTCTTATTTAATGTGCCGGAATCCAATATTTTATTTCTTTGCTTATCTTAGTGCAACTGCTCGTGATCCCTCCTCACCACTTCCTTATTTTGGAGTAAATCATTCTGACCTGTATAAAATCAATATCTTTGCATGTAATACACAAGTTTATCTAGGTTGGTGCTCGATGTTAACTGGTGCAGAGAGACTCACTATTATCCAAAGCAATATTAGTATGTTTGGCTCAGTAGGAGGTTTTAGAAGAAATTTTACAGGTGCTTTAGAGTTGCTGTAGAGGAAAGTGGAAATATTGCTTGGCAAACTTGAGGTAGAAGCATTATAGGAGGTAGCAAGCTGTTCGGTAATAAGTTTACACAGTTAATAAACTATATAATTAATTGTTTTGAGGTTAATAAGGTTTAATTATTATTTAATGTGTAATTAAAAGTTTTGATGTTTATATGTTTATTTTTTAGAATATTTTTGCTTATTACTTTTGAGGTTTTATACTTTTTAATAAAGTTATGCCGTTAAATAAAAATTTTAATGTTTTAGTTATTTGGAATTTATAAAGTATAGGCTAAACAGATGAAATCAAATAATATTAGTAAATGCTATTATAGATACGTATGAAGAAATGATAAATAAATGATGAAAAGGCTATACGTATTACTTAACGGGTGAATTACTGCAAATACCAGCTTAACCCATTCTTGTCGAGATAATAGTTTACAGTTTCACATTTATTGCGTAACATGCATACCTATTAATACATAGAAAAATCATTATATTTATTTTTTTTACAAGTTAAATTATTAAATTTATTTTTGTTTACGAGCTAAAGCTTTATGTTTATTTGGTTATTATATTAACCTTGTTATTTTCGTTTACGAGCTAAAACTTTCTTGTAATTTTATTAAAATATTAATTTAAAATTATGATTTTCTGCGGGTGTTTTACTTGTAGCTTAGAGAGTATGTACATTTAACTTAAAAGTTATTATTTCGTGGTCTAATAAAGTTAAGCTTTGATTTTTGTGTTTTTGTCATTTTTTTTCTCCGTTATTAATTGTTAAGGGATGATTTATTATTTTTATATAAAAATCGATTAGTTATATAATGAATTGGTTTTAGGTTAATAGGTTTTTTTTATTATTATTTAATGTGAAGTTAAAGGTTTTGAAGTTTATATGTTTATTTTTTAGTGTATTTTTGCATATTGCTTTTACCTTTTATACTTTTTATAACGTTATCTTATTAAAAAAATTAATTTTTTAATTATTTGGAAATTATAAAGTATAGGCTAAATATATTACTTAAATGCTATTATAGGTACATATTAATAAATGATAATTACTTAACATGTAAGTTTATTACAAATACTAGCTTTTTTTCCTATTACCGAGATAATAATATACTATTTCACATAATATATAGAAAAATTCTTATATTTATTTTCGTTTCTAAAATAAAATTTTAGGTTTATTTGGTAATTATATTAACTTTGTTATAGTAGGTAAGTTTTTTTAATTTATTACATTATAATTTTGTATTTATATTTATTTATCAGGTGTTGTACTTGTAGCTTCGAGAGTATGTATGTTTAACTAAAAAATTACTGTTTTGTGTTTTAACGAAGTTTTGATTTTTATGTGTTTAGCATTTTTTCCGCTATTAATTGTGTAGGATTATTTATTATTTGTATATACAGATAATTAGTTAATAGACTATATAATGCATTGTTTTGAGGTTAACAGAGTTTTATGTATACTTAATGTGTAATTAAAGGCTTTGGGTTTATATGTCTATTTTTGAGAATATTTTTGCTTATTATTTTAAACTTTTATACTTTTTAATAAAGTTACATTGTTCAAAAATTTTTAATTTTTCAATTTTATGACATATTTAAATGGAAAGTATTTACTATTTTTAGGACACTTTTAATCTTTATAAGACATATGCTTCAATTTTTATAAGACAGATGTTTGTTCTGCAAGCCATTGACATTTAACCTAGTAATTAGTACATAAGCAAAATTCGTTATGTTTTGAAATTTATTTAAATTTTAAGTATAAATTAATTTTAATTGAAAGTTAACCCTGAACATATTGAATATATGATCTTTCATCACGGTCGAAATATTTTTCTAGGTTGACCACAATTCATTCTAATGCTGCTTAATTGATGCAGCAATAGTGGTTTTCATCGTCAACTTGACGAAAGTCTTACAATAAAACAAAATAGTTGTCAATATACACTAATTAATCATAATTAATTTATCGTAATAAATTTAATATTAAACTTACGTGTTTCTTAGTATTGTAAGTTGAAATCTATTAGCAGAGTTAGCTACGGACGGCAATGTCTTTGTCTAGACTAGGAGTGTAAACGTCGTATCCATTGTCAGACTAATAACATATTTATTGTCTTTGCGTAATTACATGTTAAAGTCTAAATTTCCTAAGTGCTTTTTGCCCCCTTTTGTTTAAATCCTTATGTCTTCATCAACTTTGCATTAATTCATCTAAAAGAACTTCCAATTCCTTCATTGTCTTTAAAAGGAGTACATTAACAGTGAAACTATCATCTACCAAAATTTGATTGATAATTTTTTCATGAGTATATCCTATAAGGATCTATATACGATGTACGATCGATTATTAGGAATGGATCCCAGCAATAGATCTTCACTAGAAAAGTTAATGTTTGGAGCACAAAAATTATCAAGTTTTATGCTTCCATTTTAACATCATTTTCATTTACAAATTCTTCACTACCATCAATATGGTAACAACCTTTCATTCTTAAGGTGATTGCCTTCTTGACTTTTTACAAGTTTAGTTTTCATGATTAGATCACTTTGCTTTTCTCCAATGCCCATTTGGCTTTATAGCTTTGGGTTCTTGTTTGGTCATATAAAAATTACGGGGCTTTTCATAGGCTTTGTAACGTTTTTTGTTCAACGTCTTCACAGTGTGACTATAGACTAACCATCCTCTTCTTCATTTTCCTTTTAAAGCAAATGGTTGCCTTCATTCCCTTGGACATCCACCATCGAACTTGTGCTTGGAGGATAAAAAGAACCAAAGCTTTATAGTTTTATCTAACAAATTGGATTTGAGAATCATATTGATTGGTGCCATATTTAATGACATTGTTTCTTCTTCAAACTCGATTTTTTGGACATCATAGAGTTGCATGATTTTTCCTTCAAAACAAAATACTTTTCCAAAGGGTGGCTAATCAAGCGATGATACTTGCAATAATTGGCATCATATACTTTATCAGCTTCTTCACATGGTTTCATCTCTAACAACTGTGTTAGCTCGGTCTTCAAAATTTCTACCAGCATGCTTGAAACATCAAAATCAAGAAAATGGTACTTTTCTTACCTTTTGCCTCAAAGTGATTTTATCTATATCTCTGCCTTTCATCTTGGGTTGGTGCTAACTTGTGAGTACAATCATGTTAACTATGTAACGAGTGTTGTAGAATCAATTAAGAAATTCACGGTCAAGTTGTCCACAGCTCTTAATCGTCCAAGCTCAAGGTCATTGTATGAATCAAAGGCATTAATTTTTAATAATTGAACAAACT
Organism: Adansonia grandidieri; assembly: GCA_038382065.1. Lineage (NCBI taxonomy): Eukaryota > Viridiplantae > Streptophyta > Magnoliopsida > Malvales > Malvaceae > Adansonia > Adansonia grandidieri. Next base: position 4,955,556 of record JBBYHK010000016.1, on the reverse strand, counting down.
ACTTCACCATGAGATGCCTACGTTATTACAAGTTTCTGTGTAGTGTACAACATGCTACCATAGATTTCCTTTACCATCAAACTGCTGGAGCTTTGAAGATTGATAATTTTCAAGCATCTTGAAACGATCAATCCTTGACGTATGTGAGCGAAGGTTTAGTCACATCGTGATCTAGGTTTTTTTTATAGCCTTTTTTATGAACTCCTTGAGTTGATAACAAGAAACATTTTGAAGTTCTTCAAAGATATTGGTAGAAATTTCACCAACTTTAAGAACTTGATTTTGATTTAGCTTGCGGCTTTCCACTTGACTTTCAAATTTTGCAATCATGAAAGCAATTTAATCATCTCTTTCTTTGATGCTTGTTAATATTTTATTAAAAATATTTTTATATTACTATTTTACAAATAAATTTATATAAATTATATTTTATAAAGATTTAATAAATTTGTTAATATAAAAATATTAATATTTTAACAGCCAAAATATTAAGAGAAATATTTTTTTAATAATTATTTTAATTTTTTAAATATTTTAAATTTTATATAATTAATATTTTAATGATAAATAGTATGATCGTAAGTATTTAATATTCATATAATATTTTAGTATTAAATATTATCATTAAATTTTACCATGTAAAATATCAAATTTAATAATTTAATGATAAATAATTTTTAATATTTTAATAAATAGTATTTTAACATTTATGTCTTATTATTTAAAAAAAAAAAAAGTAAATTTTTCAAAAAGCAATTTTCATTGAGATAATCAAACATAAAAAGTCTTTAATTCACATTTTTCAAGAAACACATTTTCTAAAAGCTAGCGCGCAAAAAACATATTGTCTGAAAGTCAACGCCAAAAAGGGGACCCCAAGTGTTGCTTGCAACTCAAAAGGAATTACACTTCTTATGAATTTGATTAAATCATAAACATAATGGATGGTGACAGCATAAGATAGGGTGACATTGCCAATAGTCAAGGTAATCCCCTGACCTATGGGTTGATGCGGGCGTGCTCAAGGAGTAAGATGGACGCACTTTGGCAGGCAGGCTGACTCCCACACAGCACAGCACAGCTGTCCATCGTTTTGTGCCACTTTCTCCCATCATCAATTACTTGAGTGATAGAGAAATTGCCATCATTCAAACCCCCCCCCACTCCCCAAAAAAAATAATAATAAAGAGTTCCATTCGAATATCAATAGCTTATTGCACTTGATCATTAGTAATTGCTTTTCCTTTTTACCTCTCACCTATAAACATTATTATTTTTGCTACCATCATCCCACGTCTCATTAACAATTGTATTCTACTAAATACCTTAATGCAGATTATTGAGGCATAAATAAAATATTGTATAATACTATTTGTTCCCAACCCAAATTCCATCAACCATTTTCAACTAACCAACTCTAGATGTACGCACCAGCATGACTCCAGCTAGCTGGTAAATCAGAACAAGCAGCAACTGCTTTGAATAGATTTTTGACGGTAACATTTGGCCCATGTTCAGTTACGTGGCCCATGACTTATCCACTAATTAAAAATTCGCAACCACATTCAAATTATAGAGGAAACTCCTTCTGTAAAAGCTCGAGATTCCTGGAATCACAAGCTTCCACCATGTCATTCCGAGAAGCACAGCTGCAAGAATGGAAGCAAAACAACAGGCATGTAAGTGTCACTAGTTCACATGATTAGAAGACCACCAATTCTCTAATTCAGGATACCTTAAAGATATTCTTAAATATTGCCATGCATTATCAGCCTTGGGGTTCATTGCAAGTGCTCGAACATAATATCGAATCGACTCCTCGTACATACCCTGGAAGCAAATTTTTTTACATGTTCAATTAGATCAAACTGCAATTTGCATCCACCCCCCCCCCCCAAAAAAAAAAAAAGATCTAAATTAGACAGATGATATTCGTATTTTTTTTTCCTCAATAGGCGAAATTTAGTGATTAACAATGATATTTAGCTATTAAAGATTTTCTGCACTTCTATTATGCCATTCAATTCCATGCAGCACTTCAAAACTCCAATTACTTCTATAAATAAAGGGAAATTGGGAGAACGATAGTACTATGGTTGGTACAGAAAAAAGCAAGTTTGTTATTTCTAGTCGAGAATATTATCCAAACCACTAATTACTAAAGATTTGTTTATGTCCATTTGTGGAACCTGAGTATGACGTAAACTTTCATTTAGAAGGGTTTACCATCTCAGAAATAAGCAAAAGGAAATGAAGACATAAAATAACAAATGCATTTCCTATTTCATGAATGCCATGACTATGAAGGAACAGTGCAGCATTTAACAAACCTGGTTGGCATAACTGATACCCATGTTTGCCCAAGCACGAACATAGTTTGGCTTCAAATCTAGTGCCTGACGATCCAGAGATAGACCCAAAGACTAAATTCAGATACGAAGGCCAAACAAATTGAACGGCATATAAAAGATCTAAAAGGAAAAAAAAAAAAAAAAAAAAAAAAAAAGAACTGAAAGAGATGATGATCAAGAAGATATTTAAATTGAGGAAGCACATAATCGAGTCATTTACAATAACTAACAGCTTCAACATATCAAATAACTAATTCAATAAGGTTAATAGAAGAGCAAATTTGTTTTCTAGAGTCTAAATAGGTGTAACATGATATTTAGAGAATCTTTTCAGCAGCCTAAGGTAATGAAGATGGAGCAAGCAAATAATGCAACACTATAAAAGAGCTGTATAATACACCAATGCGTCAATCTACTATTGAAAAATAAGAAAGAAGAGAAGTGGAGTAAAAGATAATGCCATCCATAAGAGTTTGGCACACAGGATTGACATGTTGGGCTGTCACATGTTTTGCATTTCTTTATGCATACTATATCCCAACCCCCACCTAATTCGGTGTGACAACCCCATCCCACATCGAGAGTCTCTATGTTGGGCTTGACGAGGACATCAAGCTTTAAACAAGGGGAGTTTGTAACACCCCCACCCACATGGAGAGTCTTTGAATATCTGCTATGATATAGAAATAGAGATTTACATCTATACTTATGAGGCGCCTTTGTGGACAAAACCGTGAGGCCAAATTGGCCAAAGCGGACAATAACTCGCAGGTTAAGTGCAGGTCTCCACATTCGATATCTACTCTCTTGCTTGCAGAGAATGCGGAAACCCATTTTGAAGATGCAAGCAGTTTTAAATGTCCCTTCAACATAAGTTAATCCGCTACAAGGCATATTTTTTATAATCCACTACAAGCCTTGTATCCTGAAGCTTTTACAAACCTTAATATGCCTAATGATGGGCTATGCACCACATAAATTTCTCTTTACTAAAACCCTAATATTTATAGTGCAAGGATAATAATTTTGTAAGCAAAACCCTAAAAAATTTAGTATAAGAAAGTCTAATTCTTTTAATTATAACAAAATTATATCTTATCATGTGGGATTCAGATCAGCCCACCACCATTCAAGGGATAATCATGAATCAATTACCTGCTGATAAGCTAATATCGCATCAGCACTTTGCACGCTGTTGGCTTGTGTTGCACCGAGCTTGTTCCAAAGAGAGTAATCATTAGGTTTAAGTTTCAAAGCAGTTTTGAAAGACGCAATGGCCTTGTCATATTCTCGCGACAAATTATACAGAACACCAAGGACTATGTGCACATCGGCATCGTCAGGAGACATCTGAGCAGCTTCATTGAATAATCTAGCAACCTGTACAGCAGCAAAAGTCATGATGGAGACCAAAATAAAATGATAAATTCTCAAATGCCTTAAATCACAGAAGAGAAAGGAGGGTGGGAAAAAGAATATGATGTTAGGGATAAGCAAATATGTCTACAATTCTGTAGTCGTAGGGAAACTTATCTTCTGTCACCTTAATTTTGTAACTGAAAGTCCAAAACATTAACACTGTAGCTATGGAATTCATCTACAAAAAGACACTCTCGTAATATACAGCATCCACAACATAAGCCACATATCACACAGTAACATTACCTTAAGTAGCTTACACTGAATACACTCAGCCTAGATTGCTATATCAAAGCATTGCTCCAAAGGACAAAGCCAGCTAAAAGAAAGGAAAAAGAAATAAAGAATTATACCACTAGTGGACTTACATCAGCATAATACAAAGAATTGGCAAGCTCTGGTGGCGCAAGAGTCCCATACTTTGGGTGATGACGTAACCATCCATAAAGATACTTTAAAGCAGCTGGCTGTTCCAATTCTGAATTTTTTAAACAGTATTATTTGTTTGACATTCCAAACTTTTAACTTCATCTTAAATGAAGGGATAAGCATTCACTAACCATTTGTATGACTCACACCAAGAGCAAGAAGTACTTCCAGATTGGTAGGATCTGCCTCCTGAGCACGCATCATTGCTGAAATAGCCTGTAAAAAGATAGCTATTGAGTTCATTAAATTTTTCTACCCTAAAAAAGACCAAATAAACGTCGGATGCACTAATAAATAATGAGAAAATATAAAAGGCCTTATAAAACCCTTAAAAGTTCCCAGATGATGACAAGCAGACACATTAATCATCCAAAACAATTTGCAAAAGATGCAAAGCATGCATGTCATAGGCTTAATATAAACATAGCTTAAGATAGAAGCCCTGCCATTCAACTATGAAAGCATTAAATTTAATCCTCCCAAAAATTTTGCACATCGTTAAAGGAAAAAAGTGATGATAAATAAATAATAATACAACAGTAGTCGTTATGGCAACAAGTGCCTCATGATGTGGTACTCAGACTGAAACCTCAAACCACTCATGATTACATGATATCAAAGATATTGCAGACTCAGATGTTTAAAATATATATATATATATATATATAAAAATCCTTTTTTTTTCCTCTTTTCTGGTAAAAGTTTTCATAAATAATAAATGAACATTGCATCGTACACCAAAGTGGCTAAATCAAGCCAGCAAATAAAACAAAAAATGTAGTGGGACAAGAAAAAAGGTGCTTTGCGTTGAAAATTTTTTTTGCTTTCTACATCAAAAAGCAGTGATTGTTCTGTTAATATATGATGGCATTCATAAGGCCTTAGACAAGCTTCAAAATAATTTAGATTCAGGTGGCATTCATAAGGCCTCATGATGTGGTACTCAGACTGAAACCTCAAACCACTCATGATTACATGATATCAACCACATTGCAAACTCAGATGTTTGAAATATATATATATATATATATATATATATATATCCTTTTTTTCCTCTTTTCTGGTAAAAGTTTTCATAAATAAGAAATGAACATTGCATCGTACACCAAAGTCGCTAAATCAAGCCAGCAAATAAAACAAAAAATGTAGTGGGACAAGAAAAAAGGTGCTTTGCGTTGAAAATTTTTTTTGCTTTCTACATCAAAAAGCAGTGATTGTTTCTGTTAATATATGATGGCATTCATAAGGCCTTAGACAAGCTTCCAAATGATTTAGATTCAGGTGGAATGGAATGTTATGCTGATGTCCTCGCCAGGCAAAGAATCAAAACTGAAGATGCTGAAAGATGGCTGAAGTAGACTAGTAGTCACATCTCTCAATAGAAATTCTTGCAGTATTAAAGAAAACACAACAATATATTCTTTTGGTGAAAGAATAGACATAAACTATCCAACTATAACAAACTACAGTGAGGAGAACTACCTGTTGATCGTCATCATTCTCAGCATGGGTTATTCCTAGCAACCTCCAACCCTCAGCATTCTCAGGATTTTTCATAACTTCAGCCTCTAGAGCAAGCACTGCTTCACTCAAAAGCCCTTTTCTGAATAGCTCTTGACCTTCTTTTAAAGGATTTGGATGACCAACGTAAGGATTCATATCAGAAAATACATAGACGCCCCTTGAAGCATCCGAGCGCTGCTTAGCAGCTACTTGCTCATTAAGGAACCTATAGTTTTCACCACAAACACATTCAGGTAGGCATTAGGTGCTTTAGTTACAAACACCACAGACATATGGAAAAAGAATTCAAACTTCACACAACTTGATAAACTGATAAGCTTAAGAAGACATCTGGGAATCATAAACTAAACATTAAGTAGAAAATAAATTTATCACGACAAACTTAGAAATACAAATTAAAAAAGAAAAATATAAGGTTGTATATTGAACTTAATAAGTACTACATGGCAATAGAAGGGATCTAAAGAAAACCATAAACAATCAGTTAGCTCTCCTTCATATTGTTTAATTAGCGGCACGCGATATACCTCTAAGAAGCAAGCTAGATTTTCCATGAAACAAATTGAGTCAATACCGATGACCGTCATATGACCTTGAAAGTCCAGGCTGGCCTCAGTTCTTCTATATAAAATCAATTAGAATTCTGTCCTAGATTGCCATCTACACTATAAACGCTTCAAGAAGCTTCCAAAACAACATATAACTAAATGAGAATGGCAGTTTTACAAGGTGGTAAGAACTTGGTCAGAATTACACATAAAGTATTAGCCAACAAGAGAGAGGTAATGGGAACATATTGTTTATAAACTAATTATAAAGTAACTTTCTTCAAGGTTCGGTACTTACTCATCATATGAATTTGCCCAGTTATCAGACGAACTATCTCCCAAAGCCCCCTCACCAACTTGACGTCCAAATTCTTCCGCCCAGTCATCAACATGCAACTTTGAGAATTCATTGACCCATTGATCATCAACTGACTCTTGTTGCTCTCTTTCAGTAGCAAACTCGTTGACCCATTGGTCAGGTCCATGGAAAACCTAAGAACCATCCAATCAAGAACATTTCATAAAATGAAGAAAATTAGATTCTTTCAAATAAAAACAAGAGGTTCATATGGTTTAAGAGTCTCAATAAAGATATATATTATGCAGAATCATCAACACAGTTTGTTTCCTGAGTAACAAATCAAAAGGACATAGTTGTTCTCATACATTAGCAAACTCCTTGGCCCATTAGTCAGGTCAAAGAAAACCAAAGAACCACCGAATTAAGTAGCATATTCTTTAAAATAAGAAAATTTGATTGTTTCACACAAATTAAGACGCTTTTAGTTGGTTTAATGCTCAAAACAAATATACTATTACAAGAATCATTAGTGACAGTTTGTTTTCCAACTTATTATAATCAATTAACTCTCGCAGCTCAATTTAGTAGTAAACTTGTTGTCCCATTAGCTGGGTCCACAGAAAGCCCAAGAACCACCAAAATGTTGAGTTGCAGATGTTGTAAATAACAACCATAGATAACCTCATATAAGATTTAGATGTTCAGTCTATTTAAAAGTTCAACTAAAAATATAATACAGAATCATCAGTCAGTTACAGTTTATTTGCTAAGCTATAGTAGATATATGGATAATTGTACTAACGAAACCACCATTATCATTGGACATTCTCTGATCATCGAACCCTTGTTTCAACTACTTAAGCTTAGAGATGTTAATCCCATTCTACTCTAGGCAGGACAAAGAGCCAGAAGAAAAAGAGGAAAGTATTAAAAGGACTCCATTAGCTGATTATCAGGACACATTAATCTAAAAGCTTTTTGAGCTTCCGCAAGATCTCTACTTGCCTCGTTATGAACAAAGTCATCAGCCCAAGTAGCACCTCCATTGTACTGTTGTTGATATTCTGTTGCCCAGCTCTCTGATGCTGGTTTGACCTGATTATCGTCAATAATAAGTTCACCGCGACTCATCTTTGATACAAATTGAAGAAATTTTGAATTCTGCATGCCCAAAAACGTACAGAATATAAGTACATATATTCACACACCTATCTAAAGATAGTTGACTGCTGAGTCATGCATGGCAATGATTATATTTCTTGACAAATTGCATGTATTTAGCCAGATAGTTATACATAACCTGAAACTTAGGATCACCATTTTGAGAGAGTGTATGTGCAAGCATTCGAGTCTGCTCAATTGCAGCCAAACTTTCCATATTTCCTCCTCTCATTTGATCTAATGATGTCAACTGAGCTTGTTCCTGTATGTTATAGCTAATTAATTGTATTATAAAAGTACAGCAGGTTAAAGATAACACAAATATAAAGACTAATCAAATCACAATATAGCAGTAAACGAAAAGGAAAGCCACAGTCAAATTTGAACGTAGATCCATCTCCAATAGCACAAAAAGATAAAAATATACAGCAAGATAGGAAATAGTATAGCTACCAGAATGAAGACCATCAAATGTTTCACAGTACTCAAAAACCAACAATCTACCACTTTAGGAAGAGAATGCAAGTTTCAATTTAATTAAAGAAAGAACCCACATGCCAACTTCACTTAGAAGCAACGAGTTTTATGTTGCCATAAAAATGGATCCATGAAGTCAAACAAGCTACAACACTTATCCAAAAATTCAATAACCATTTTTCATTTAATGGAAAGCAGATGCTGCTTTCCTACCTGCTCAAATTCAGAGGCCCAACCACTAGCACCATGCTGTTGTTCAAATAAGTGAGCCCAAGCATCTGGATCACCATGCTGTGCTCTATGTTGGCTGAATTCAGTAACCCATCCATCTGGAGCATGAGCACCAGGCTTCAGGATACCTTGGGATTCATTCCAGTAGTCCTCCAGCTCTCTAAATCTCCCAGGCATGGGTCCCCTGGCATGGATATCATTTTCTATTTCTAAGGAATTCAAAAGTGCATTTACCTGGAGAGTTATGGAAGGTTCGGAAGTGAGCAAATGTGAAATGGAGAGTCAAATCAAAAGTGTAATCTTGTAAAAGATAACACCATGTAGCTCTGATCAAACAAAGGACACCCAACCTGAGCATTGATAAATTCTTCGCTCTTATCAGCAAAAAAGTGCCGGGCCATTATGCTGCTGCGATCACGTATGCACATTTTATCACCTTGAGACAATCCTAACAGCGGCAGTGGAGTGGGACGTAAAGGAATTCCACTGCGGCTACTATCAACAAATGAGTGCAAAAAGCTTGACAGCACCATTTGAGGTGGTCCTGAATTAGAGTAAAAGAGTGAGGAGGATACCGCGTAAGGAATATATGTAGAAAGATCAATTCTCTTAAGGTTTAAGAGTGGAGAAGTTGTAAGATATCCTTGATTGAGGTTTTTCTGAAGCATATATTTGTTGACTATACCCAAATTTGAAACATTATTGCGCAATTTAATGAGAAGCCAATAGCAAATGTTTTACGAGAATATTAGAATCAATTTGTTTGTTCTTTTACCCCCGGAAACAAAAGGAAAAGGAAGTAAAACAGTAACGAAGATGACAAGGTTGAATACCATCAAGAGAGGGTTGAATTGGGGGTGTTGGAGCTGCAACGTGGTCAAAGTGAGGTTGACGCTGTATCTCTTCCCATGCATCAGAGAGTCCATTGGAATCGGCAGCGCGGAAGCCTCTGATGAACTCAGAGCCCTGAAGGTTATTTTTTAAGTCAATGGAAATTTGTATGCCAAATATTTACAAAAGAAATTTAAAGCTTAAAAAAAAAAAAACCTGGGCGTTCGATTGGAGAGAGGGCCGGTCGAGCTCAGAGCCAGGAAGAGCAGCAACAGGATCACCGCTGGGGGAGTAGAATTGGGTGTGAGGAGTGGCAGCTGCTGCGTTAGGAATCTCCTTGAGTATCCCCTGCATACAAGACACATCGAAATCAGGAGCAAAAACCAATTTTAAAGAAAGGCATATGATAATAAAAATAGAAAAAGAAAAGGGACCTGGGTCTTGGAAGAAGAGCCGATAAGAGCGTTGGCGAGAGCACCTAGAGGATTGGAGGAAGAGGAAGAAGAGCCAGGAACGGCGCAAGCAGCTCCTCCCGTTACCAGTTCACGCATCGACATCCTTTTTTTTCTGAGTGATTGATGATTGAGAATTGAGAAACAATCAATTAAATATTATTTTAGAAAGGACGCAGGAAGAAAGAAATAGAAAGGGTTAGGATGAGAGAGACGACCTCAACTCAAGCGTGCGGGGTTGCGGTGGGCTTGGTTTGTTTGTCAACAGCTGGGGCTGGCTTGCTTTGCCCGCCTCTCCTATTTTATCCTCGATTCTATTCTTTGTACTACTTTATAATTTAATATTAATTTTGCATTCGTTTAATAATTGGACTGGTCACTGGTGCGGGTGGCTTGGTGTCAGCGACTCGATGGGATCCTTTCGGGATTTCCAATATCATATAAATAAATTTATAATCCATCCACAAATTAAAAAATAAATATTATTATAAAATCTAAATACTTACAAATTTATTTTTATTTATT
>JBBYHK010000016.1:4894893-4904918 GCA_038382065.1 Adansonia grandidieri | reverse complement strand
CTCATTTGACGATTTCTTACAATAAGTTGAGAAATCGCCATCTGATTTGGCGATTTCTCAACTAAAATTTACAAATTAAGAAATCATCATTTGAAATAACGATTTCTCAATTAATTTAAAAAATTGACTTATTTTGATAAATAATCTGATTTTGATATATTTTCGTAAATAAAAAAAATTATATTATTAGCATAAAAAAAAACCTAAAAATAAACCCAAAGAATTGTATTGAATATATATACCGACGGACAGAAAATAGTATACTTATTTATATGGTAAATATTTGACTAGTTATTGTCGTCGTAAAACAACTTTTAATGGATTGGTTATTGAACAGAGCAGAGCAGTAGTACCCTGATGTCTCGCATTCCATTCCACATATAAAAAAGGACCATTTGTCTGTGATTACTTTTGTGAAAGTTCTTCTGCTTCTACCAGCTCCACTTGGTGGGGACGATGATGAAAAGAAACAAGTTTGAAAATGAATTAATAATCTATTGTTTAAGTTATAAATATTTTTTTTTAAAAGGTGATTATGAATCTTAATCATTGGATTCACACGTTTTCCATCCCTAATCCTTGTCATTCCTCTTGCCGAGTAAGCCCTTGATGTGGTTGTCCTTTCTGCTTAGCTTACCCCAGAAACCTTTATAATTACTTTTTATTTATCCAATTAAGAAACCAAAAAAGTTTAATAAAAACACACAAAATTTATGTTTCGTTTCTTATCATTCTGTCAATAGCTGGGATAATTGAAGAGAAAATTCAGCCCTGCGTCATCTGGACGATTGCAAATCAAGTTAAGATGTTGTAGGCAGTAAACAACCTGGATTTTGGCGGAGCATATTATTTCATTGCTGCCTATTATAAAAAAGCAAATGCTTGCAGTTGCTGCTGCCTGCTTGATTCAGTCGTAATATTCTACTTACATAACAGCTAGCTAGGCAGGTTACTAGTGGCTCTTACTTTTGATGCTAGAATCATCGCTGCAAGAATATGAAACAGTACTAAAAATGGAATGGAGAGGGAGAAGTTCACAACAAAAACGATTCAATCCCATTGCCTGCCATTTTTGTCAACCCAATCATTTCTTAACATATGCATCCAAGACAAGATAGAGGAAACTATACAATGGTTATAAAAATAGAGCATAATTAAGAATAAGAGGTTGGTTTAGCCAAAGAACTTGGGATCATAGCCATTGCTGGAGGTGGCCAAGATGTAGTAAGCAACAATATGGCCAATAGACCCCCAAGCAAGAACATCGACGATGTTGAATCCGACAGGATCGTTGGACTTGAGAAGGCTAACATACTCCTTGGCTCGTGTGTCCCCAGCCTCAAAGTGGGTCAAACCATTTTGCTCAGGCACTTGCTTGGCAACGTTCTCTCTTTGGAAGTTGAAGAACACAAACCTACCCAAGAAGAGGGAGAGACCCGTGCTGAGGCTTATCACAATAGGGGCGCTCAGCTCTGCGTTGATAGCAAGCCTAGGCCTAGCATCTGAGTTTCTTCCTGTGATGGGTGTGAGCTTGGATGAGGATTTGGGCTGGCTGAGAGGTCTGAGACCCTGGAATGAGATGCTGGAGGGGGTGGCACTGGCATGGTTCTTCTGGATGGTGGAGAAGATGGGGGTGAACAAAGTTGAGGAGGCTGCCATGGTACCTACAGAATAATGTGGATTGAGAGGTGTGATTGATTGGGGGTAGTGGATAGTGAAAAAACAAAATATATTTTGTAGATGAGATGAGATGAAAGATCATAAAAAGTAGGCAGGCTAGGGAGGAGTGTAATGAGATTGGGATTGTGAGGCTGGCAAATGGAATGGGAACGGTGGGAGAAAGATTTTGGATGTCGACTTGGCTTTCTTTCATTGGTTTCCTTTGGATCAGAGATCTTTGGTTCCTAGTGACAGCATGGGACAGAGTTGTTTAAACTCTTAATACAAAATTTAGCAACTTTACAACTTAGGAAATCAGAAGGCGAGGTTGTATTCTATCTTCAGTTTGCTGTACCGAAATTTCACGTAGGTACAATAATTACCTTTGTAAAATGAATGGCCTAACACTCTGCAGGCACACCTACCGGCTCTGTTAAAACTTGGTTGATTTACGAAATCCAGCTCAAAATTGAAAATGATTATTTACCACAAATTTTTTTTTTTTTAATTCATCCTGGTAGAATAGAGGCAACGGAGTCAAGTCCACCGCCCATAAATAAAACCGTCTAGGTCGCTCCCTCCCTCCAACCCAAGTAAACATAGTTCTCTTTCATTCTTGTTCAAATGAGCAGCTCTATCTATAGCCTTTCTCCCATTAACATCCTTATGATGATTAACCCCACCCGTTGCACAAACTAAAATCTAATTGAACAGCAATCACCTAAAGTTACAGAATTCATTTTACATTTACAACCACAACCCTCTTCTACTGCTTCAAATATTACTATGTTCCTCAAATACCATCAACAACCACACCAACATCGCTTGTTTTTGCGTACACCACAATCAACTCACATTAGGGAATCAAGGTACAAGTAGTAGTTCCTCCGCCGGCCATACTCAAGAAGGCTGCCATATGTACGATCCCATACACCAATAAAGAGAGACTCTGTGTCCGGACTAAAGGATAGGCCAGATATCTCACCAAAAAAGTCGATTTCTTGCTCATTCTCGTACCCACTTTTCACATCATACACATGCACAAAGTCAGCTGGCTCAGCCATTGCCATGTACTTACCATCAGATGTATAGCGTATGGACCGTATTGCTCCAAGATTTCCCTTGAGAACAGCAAGTGACTGGGACAAGTTCCGAACATCCCAAATTCGGCAAGTTTTGTCTTGGTTCCCAGTGGCAAAAGTGACACCGTCAGGATGCCATGCTGATGCAAATGAGAAGTCCAAGTGTCCATGCAAGGGCATAACACTCTGCAAGGAAATTTCCAAATCAGCCAATTCCACATGCCAGCCTTTGCAATCTCCAAAACTGTAAACAATAATCCAAAGGCAAGCAGACAACTACCTTCCCTGTGTCAGAGTCCACCAACATAACGTCAGGGTTGTCTCCAACTATTATTAGAAGTTTCCCATCAGGGCTCAGAGAAGTATGCTGCAAAAGCAAAGCAAAAGCAGAGGTTATAGTATTCCTCCTCACAATGTGCCTTAACAGGATTAACAGAACCAATAATTAGCATATTGCAAATCGAAAAGTTTACATGGAATATATTAAGCTTTACCAATCTAAAACAAATGGAATCCCAAAATAAGGAACTTACATTGACTGGCCAAAGAAAATGAAAATGTTTAGAAAGCTGATATTTCTCCATATCAAAATCTCTGACCCCACAGTCATTATTTGAGGCCGTAAAGTGAACTGCACCACTGGTAATTCCAAAACAAAGCAAATTAGATTCAGCTTTAATGCGACCAATGCTATCAGCAGTTCAGAGAACAGGAAATACCTTGGAGTGACATAAATCTCAACAGCATTTGTAATGGCATTGTCTTCATAAGTTATCCTAGAGCAAAAGCTTATTCCAGGTCGATCTAAACGCTACATTACAGTTCAAAATCAACTAATTAATTCTTAAGACGACAGATAACAGGCAACAGGACAACAGTAACCAAGGGAAAAAAAAAAAACTATCTTCGTTTGTATTTTTAGCTTTTTTTTTTTTTGCCATTCTCAAAGTTTTAAGCAATAAATAGTTCAAAACAAGCTGAAGAAGCAGATAAGATTTGGAACAGAATGAGCAAGAAAACAAAGATCATGAATTCTAAAATGCTTAATAGAACCATTTAGCCAGAGCCATCTTATAACATGATAGATATTTCCAACAATAGATTGAACTAGAATAGTTAAGATCTAAAAACTTGACCTCAAGTGACTACCAAAAACTGAGAAAGAGCTATATTGCATGGAAAAGCAGCTCCGCAATTGCTGCACAAGGGCTTATCCCTTTTTCTGATCTCTTTCCTGTCAATAAAGGATTTAGGGGGAAAAAGTTACTTCACTTACCTTACATATTAGTTCACCCTGGAATCCTCCAGCAACTAGCAGCTTATCTTTCACTGCAAGAGTACTGACTTGAGTTTGTGTAAAACCTTCCATCAGACTTCCAGGATGTTTCTAAAAGGAAAATTATGTTGAACAATCTCACAGAAAATGGGATAGCGGGAACACAAGTAAAGTGGGGAAAACCAACAATTCAGATAAAAAGCCAAATTACTGTCAGAACACAGACCTCAGATGGTGCCACATGCCCAGAAACATTAAGAATTTCACGCTTCCTGTGTTTCAATGAAGACCAATGCATGACAGAAAAATGTGACATAAGGTAAACATCATGTTTTGATGTAGACCATACCAAGTTCCTCAACTGCATCACCACAAATGAATATGTTTATCACTCAACAATAATGATCAAGCACAGTCAAAAAACACAAAAGGAAAGGACTGGCCATTAACTTTACAATGATATGAGAAAGAATTTTTAGAAAGAACAAAAAAAAAAACCCTTCTATTACGTCACAAAATATGAATGGGGTAAAGACAGCTGATATTTAATTTAATGAAAACTCCCATTCAGCTAACCTGAAAATGAAGAATCGTGGATTTCACAGATCTTGAATTTAGTCTGAAGTCATAGTATGAGGCACCCTTCTTGGTAACTTTGCAATCCTATATACCAATTGAAATTTTAACTTAGAACGTTCAGTTAGATCCAAGAATTGTTACGAAAAGGAAAGTGGGCAACTTATAAGAACTTTTACCTTCCCTGACCCTTCTCCAGAGTGAGGGATATTCTCATAGTTCTTGTATTGTTCTAGCCTAGTTTGCCTATATTTTTCCCTAGTGATGCTAAGCCGATCCCAAGGTATTCCCTGAATGTCTTTTCCTCTTCTAGCTTCAGCAGCAGAAGTATCAGATATTTTATTATTCTGAAATACCGTCAACTTATGTTAGACTGACTTGAAATCCATGAGTACTAGATCACAAACTTAAGAAGATTTAAATAAAGCAAAGCCTTATTCTATATTTGCCTAAGTTAATGATGCGTGAACTTAGTTGTTTAGGAAGTGCCTATGTGAATCTTGTAAAACATAAAACAAACCGAGTAGTCATATTCATCAACATCAGACTCCGAGCCAGACATATCTCTGCCATGAAACTCCTCATTCATGTCATCTATATCTCCCATGTCATAATCATCTGCCATGTATTCAGCATCATCTTCTTGGTAATAGGACATATTCTACCAGACAAAACAACACCTAACCAATATAATTTCAAGCATTAATAGTACCTCAACAATAATAACCATACCATACCAACAAAGAATCACAATAAATAGAATTGGAAGATTGTGTTCTCCGAGATTTTTTAAGAGTAAACTTTGTGTAAATTACAGTGATGAAGTGATGATCATAATTGACCAGATGATGTGTGTTTAAAATCATTGAGAACAGCAACAGGACTGCCACAACTCATGCAAGTTACAATTTAAACAATGTAGTGTTTAAGACATTAAGATGACATTGACAATAATTAAATGATCTAATGGTCTTATTTAAGGATATTGTACATGATAATCTGACCCTAAAGGAGACTAGAAACCACACCCCAGTCACAATTAATGAGAAAATCAAATCTACTGTCAGACATACGAACCCCAGCAAAAGGAAAGGAAAGGGAAAAGGAAACAAATATCCAAAATAACACGCCCCAGACAATAAAAAATCCACCATTTAAGTATTAGTTTTATGCCGATTCCCAATGTGTATGAAACACATACATGAGCAAGGATATAAACTAATAAAAGATTGATAATGCATGAGTCAATCCCGGCATAGGTTATCTGAGGGAAACATATGTTATATTACATTTGGAAGTAATTTTTGCAATATTTGATTCAATTATGCTATAATCATGTTAAGATAGATAAAGAGATTAGTTCTTTCATTCAAGCATTGGGGGGCTTAATAAAGAAGTCTTCATCAAATTCATATACATGAGAATTTTGCGTCTCTAAATCAAACATGCAAAAAGTGATAAAAACAGGAAGACCTGATTAATATAAGCCCTAATGGAAATTCCGACCAAAAATAAAACTCCAAATCAGGACAATCATGCAATAACAGCAAAGATTCACCTGAGAATAATAACTGTTATCCAGAAACAAAACAATAATTAAAAAAGGGGGTAAACCCTAAGAGTAGTTTAGAAAACGAATTAATTTCTATACGCACCTATGAAGCGATTAACAGAATGATCACATAAATAAAGAAGACTCATGACTGAACATTATCAACATCAAAAAAATGAATCGTGACCGGGAAAAAGAAACAAAAAAAAAAAAAAAGGAGAGAGAGAGAGAGAGAGATCGAGAATTGACCTTTGAAAATAGAAGAGATTATTCTGGGAGGATGGTGTTCTCCTTTGATCTGAAGATCAAAATATCAGCATCAGAATTGCAACATGTATATTGATTATTTTGAGCAGTATAAAAGGATTTTATATACAAAATAAAAAATTCTTCCAGTAAAAAATAATGAGGTTAAATACACATATATGTTGTGACCCTTTATAGCAACATCGTTGGATGAAGTGGTAAAATCAGTCAATAACATTCTAAAAGACAGCTCATACATGTAAGCATCATATTAGCATAAGAAATTTATTATTTTCAAAATTTTAAATTTTAAATTATAAATTTTATAAAAATATAAAAAATTTATAAAAAAAAAATTACGTATAAGCATCAACGTCACATTGATATACTCAATTCTTATCGTACATTAATTATTTTACTACCGTCTCCCTCTCGCTTTAAATTTTTTTCTAACTTAAACATTAGAATACGATAGAATACCCTTCTAATCTTCATTTTATCTTAGCACATCTCTTCGCTGTTAACTAGTCAATCCTCCGTTGCATCATCATCGTCAAATATAATGATATTATTTCATGTAATGTCGTAAATCATCATTTTTTGAATGAATTAAATCGGGTTTCCTTCCATTCTTACTTTGTTATTTATTTTATCTTTTTCTTATAAAACAAGAAAGCAAATGATGCGTTTAGCGACAATAGTAAACAATTTGTTTTCTTATGAAATCGAGATAAATTTCAATCATAATTAAATACAATACATCAAAAACCAACAAGAAAATTAAGCAAACAAGTAACAATTAACAAATCACTATGTAATTGGACAAAACCCACGTTTGGTAGAGCTTAACCAAAACATCTGATTAAAAGATTCTAAGACTTCTTCCTTACAATTGAAACAAGGTTACCAATACCAATCAAGTTAAGTGATAAGAAGCTTAGTGTCTTCAAGTAAAATTTTAGTTTCGAGTCTTTCGAATGAAGAAAATATGTGCTAAAAAAGCTTGTTACGCATTTGAGGTTCGATATGACTCAACTCTGTAATAATTGGAATCCAATTTAACTACCGAATACCCAAAGTTGTCGGACTTAAAAAAACACAAGATTTCATTGACAAATAAATAATATTTTTAAATAAGTAAAAATAAAAAATTTAATCTATTTGATAATATATTCAAAAATATGTCACATTTTGAATTTCAATAAAAGTGTTGAAAATATAACTCAAATTTTATTGAAGTAAACTTTTTAAAAAACAGTTGAGTGAGCTTTTAAGTAAAGCTAAGCATTAAATTTTATCGTGACCATTTTTGGTAATGTACTTAATGCCCACCTTTGTGTTTAAATTGCATGGCCCATGTGAGCCCATTCCCCCCACACCATCCAAGCTATTTATTCTAAATGAAATCTACCCCTGAATACAGTTATTGATAAAAGTTGTTAGTTATTTGAATTAACTTAGGTAAAAAAAAATTATATTTAAAAAATAAACTTACATAAAAATAGATTTATTTTAAAAATAATCAAACCTTAAACATAATATTTTTTTTATCCAAACTTGACTCAATTCGATTTACTATTCACTATATAAATTTTCGAAAGAGAACTATCTTTTTATGAGAGATAAATCTTTCTTTTAAAAACTTGGATGGACTCAGGTAGCCTCCTTATAAAGCCAGATGAACCTAAACATAAAATTATGCTCATATTTCAAGTCAGAGTGAACCTGAGTTATCATATACCTACATAAATCCCAGTTCATGCACATAGTTCCTCATCCTTTTTTTTTTTTTAAGGAAAAATCCATACACATAACTCTATCAAAGGCAGAAGCAAAATTAAGAATCCGACTCAAACATTCTAATGAAGTACATAACTTAAATTTCCTCTGTGATAAATAAAAAATTATTAACTCTGCCACATTTTCGCCAAGTACAAAGAAAAAGCATCGTGCTGAAGAACCTGATCTATGAAAATGCTGTCATCTTCACAACTGTGAAACTGGGAAAAATATATATATATATAGAAAGAAACAATTGGAACATATGAAATTTCACCTCATAACAACATGAATAAAAACACTGGGAAGCCAGCTGTGGCCATTAGCAGCAGCGATGGATTACATATTATCTGACTGCCACTAACATTTTCCGATGCGGACGGCGGTACTGCAGGGCAAGCAAGCCCTTCTTTCCCTTCACGACACTCACTAGCAAAAAGACCGGGAGGATACTTTCCATAAAGATTAATGTAGCTGAACATAGTCGAAGCACAATCGGTTGTCAACTCATTGATCTGTTCTACGTAAGGACAAGCAAATTCCTTTAATGCTGAACAACAATTTTGAGCTGGAAACTTGGGTCCTTTGCATTGGCTTGTGATAATTGTGTAGTTCAGAAACTCAAAGTTAACTGGGCAAGCTGCATATATAGAAAGTAGCAAAATAGTATATTCATTATATTTAATATCCTTCCATAGTTAAACTTCAGAGCCTACCAAAAAAAGTTTACTTTCTAATTATCATATCTATATTCAATACACTCCAAGAGATCTTAAGATGGAACCGACTTTCTTTAATATTAGAATTATGTGATGCACAGGCTTAAGGCGTTGAAATTCACATTTGGAATCTTAAACAAGCCAAGCAAAAGATGATACGTATGCACTAAAAAGTCAGCATAGCTGAGCAGTTATCATATGGGTATCTAATTATGTGAAGCATAGCATAGCTTAGCAGTAATGGGCGGAAAGATGTACAATATCACAGAATTTAAGGCATAAGTCTGATGGTTTAACATTTTCCGTACCGATTTACAAATATTGAGTCTCACTTAACTCTTAGAAAATAAAATTATAGGAGTCAATCTGCATAAATATAGGGTGTCCTTCAGTAAGAGCATCTACCCAATCAAACTCATGTTTTTCCTTTACCATGTATGATTCAATATTAAAGAGAGAAGATCTGAAATGGGGTGACACCAAGAAAAGAAAACCCAAGGCATCAGATCTGGTACCCAATGATTTATCTAACCCTAATCGTAAACAAAATTCAGGGCAGACGAGACAGAGAGGGAAAGTAAAACTGAAATGGTGGTGATGGCATGAGAAAGAAAGAACCTTTCTTGGCCTGTAGGAGGTTCCTTCCTGTTCCTGTGGAAGTGAGAGAGTGGAAGGCACCATCTGCATACAAATCATCACATATTAGAAGGTGAGCAATGGATTCAGAAGCTGTAGAATTTGTTGATAAATACCTGAAATTGATGTGAAAGCAGAGAAACCCAAGAAAAAGAAGAAAACTGTAAACCAAGAGAACAACTTTTGTCTCCCCATAAATTTCTTTCTGTAGGTTTTGTTTTTTGCAGAAAAACCAAAGAAAACACTACAAAATGGACAACTAGCACTAGAAAAGAAAAAATCAGCTCCTTTATGCTTGGCAACTTATATTTGTTTCTCTTCTGGCTTTCAGACAACACCGCAGAAAGTTCAAAGCTTTGAAGTGCAATTGAATTATATCATAAAATGAAGAAAGACAGAGAGAAGAAGGCCGTTTTGTTGGTGATGATTGAAAATGGATTACAGCCAAAAACGCGAAAACTGGGGTCTCCCTGCCTTATTTGTCTTTAGGTGTAATTTTC
>JBBYHK010000016.1:4873187-4894793 GCA_038382065.1 Adansonia grandidieri | reverse complement strand
CATTAGTCACATACTTTTGAATATAAATAAAAACTAAAAATTAGTCACGTACTTTCGAATATAAATAAAACTTAAAACTTATAAACTATGAGTCATAATACAAAATCGCTATATCACATGGCGATTTCTGAAAACAAAAAAAAAACAAAAAAAAATCAAAAATTGAAAAAAAAAAAAGTAAGGCATGGTGGGAAATTGCCATGTGATATGGCGATTTCTTAATTGATCTCTCCAAAATCGAGCTCCGGTCGCTGGATTTTGCAATTGATGTTAAAGTAGTTGAGAAATCATCATTTGATTTGGTGATTTCTCAAAATAAGTTGAGAAATCACTATCTGATTTGGCGATTTCTCAACCAAATTAAGAAATCGCCAATTGAAATGGTGATTTCTCAATTAAATTAAAAAATTGGCTTATTTCGATAAATAATTTGATTTTGACCTATTTTCGCAAATAAAAAAAATATATTATTTGTATAAAAAAGCCTTTAGAAGACCTATACAGCCATAGAGCACAAAAAAAAAACTGAAAAGAGATGAAAAAAAACTACAGTAATTTTTAACTTAATTTAGTAGAGAAAGACAAAAGTAAATAATTATAGTAAAATATTACTGTGTTTCTTTTTATTCAGAACTAAAAGTGGTTTATATGGACTTTTTTACAATTGACAAAGCTAAAAATACTCACCAATAAGTAGAAAATTAAGAGCTCACATTTAACAGACACTTCCTCAAATAGAAGGCAAGCATGAAAAACTGGAAAAAAAAACATGCTGAAAACTAGAGACATGACTAACAAACTCAATAGTAAAATTTAACTAGTAAAACATGAATTCAATTTTGAATCATACTTTCAACACTCCCCCTTGATTCAAAATTGCACCACTCCAAGCTTTGATCTAAAATAAACATGTTTCTTATAAGGAAGTGATGTTGTTAACACATTCGCCACTTGTTAATTGGTGTTGCGATACTTCAACGAACTTGACCTCCAACTACTAAGTCACAGATGAAATTAATTCGAATGTCGATATGCTTTGTTCTTCCATGAAATGGTGGATTTTCACTCATTGTAATTACAAGTTTGTTGTCACAAAGAATTTTAGTTTCACCTTCCTATTCTTGGGCCATATAGTTTGACAAGCAGCTGAAGTTACAGTAGTATACTCAGCTTCAGAAGATGACAATGTCGTGGTTGCTTGCCTCTTTGAACTCCAAGTAATAGCTCTAGAGCCAAGATGAAAAATGCTTCATGAAGTGCTTTTTCTATCATCCAAAGAACCTGCCTAATCACTATCTGTAAAGCCTATTAGGCGAAAGTTGGAATTTGTAGCATACCATACCCCATAATCTACTATTTCGGCCATATAATGCAAGATTCGCTTTGCTGCTCTAAGATGGTGCTTTAAAGGGTTATGCATAAATTGGGAAACTACATTGATTGAGAACGCAATGGCAGGTCGTGTATCAGTTAAGTAAATCAATCCACCTACTAAACTTCTAAAAAAATTCACATCTGCCATACCAGTATCATCTTTAACCTGTAGCTTCTTATTCAAGTTCATGGATGTGGTTGCTCCTTTATAATTTAACATATTAAATCTTTTAAACAAATCAGTAAATATTTCATTTGAGAAATGAAAATACCATCTTCCTTTTGCAACACTTCAAGACCAAGAAAGTAATGCAATAATCCTAAAATTGTCATCTCAAACTTCATCATACCAACTTTAAAATCATCAATTAAAGCGCTAGATGAACCTATATAAATTATGTCATCAACATAAAGGCAAATCATGAGGAAATCAGTACCTTGCCTTTTTAAGTACAAATAGGCTCATTGTCACTTCTCATATACCCATTTGAACAAAAATGAGCATCTATCTTGTTGTACCAAGCTTTTGGTGCTTGCTTTAACCCATAGAGAGCCTTTCTCAACTTGTAAACTTTATTTTCTTTGCCACTGATGATGAATCCTTCAAGTTAAGTGACATTCACTTCCTCTAATAGTTCTCCATTCAAAAAGGCAGATTTGACATCAAATTATACATAGACAGTTTCATATGAGTAGCACAAGTTAAGAAAGTTATCACCGTTTTAAACCTTGCAACAGGAGAGAATGTATCTTCATGGTCTATGCCATTGGTCTGTGCATATCCCTTTGCAACCAGCCTTGCCTTATGCCTTTCAATGCTCTCATTAGCATGGTACTTTCTTTTGAAAATCCACTTTAGCCTAATAGCACTTTTTCCTTTAGGTAAATCCATAAACTCCCAGGTCTGATTTCTATTGATGGCATTCAACTCTTCTTTTATAGCTTTAATCCACTTTTCTTTTACAGATGCTTCTTCAAAAGTGGTTGGTTTAGCAACAAATAAGGCTTGTGTGTTGGCATATATCTCTCTTAAGGATTTGAACTTCATTGGAGGAGATTCTTCTGAAGAACTTTCTGAAGTTGATTGTGTAGATGAGCTGCTGGACAGCCTATATGAGCTGTTTGTTGGTGTTGATTGCTTAGGAGAATCAGACATGATTGCTGAAACCCCATTATGGGCTTCACTTGGAGCCTTAAGGTCTACTAAAATATTAGTTTCTGTTGCCTCTCTCTTGTTGTTCCAGTTCCAGCTTGCTTCTTCATCAGACACCACATTCCCACAAATAATGACTCTGCCATTCATAGGGTTATACAACCTATATGCTTTGGATTGTGTACAATAGCTAACAAAAATGCATTTTATTGACTTTTCATCAAGTTTGCTGCGATTTCAGAACTAAAATGTAGGCAATACAACCAAAAACACGTAAATGGTTTACCCAAGGCCTAAAACCATACCAAGCTTCATAACTTGTTGGTGATAAATTCAGAAGATAGACTGCTGTAGCTATTTTTTCTACCTAAAATTCATTTGAAAGACCTTTAGCTTTCAACATGCTCCGTGCCATCTCCACAACAATACGATTTTTTTGTTCTACCACACCATTTTGCTCAAGTGTGTAAGGTGCTGTTAATTCCCTGCGAATACCATTTTCTTCACAAAATAGAGAAAATTGGTCAAATAAAAATTCACTTCCTCTGTCCGTTTGAAGCACCTTTATTGACGTCCTACTTTGCTTCTCAACCAGGGCCTTAAACTTCTTGAAGTTGTCAAAAGTTTCAGACTTGAGTTGCTGAAAATAAACCCAACTCATGCAACTGTAATCATTAGTAAAAAGTAAAAACTACTAATTATGACTAAAGGTTTACTCCTCATAGGCCCACACTAGTCAGCCTGCACTAATTCTAGTACTGTAGATGCCCTCCAAGACTTGCCTACAGGAAATGAAAACTTACTTTGTTTTCCATATATGCAGTCCTTACATAACTCAAGTGATTCAATTTTAGGCAGCCTATGCACCATTTCTTTTCTACTCAACAACTTTAAACCTTTCACATTTAAATGCCTATACCTCAAGTGCCATAAATCAGACTCACTTTTCTTACTAGCAATAAGAGCATGATGATTAACACTAGAGACTTTAAGAGGGAACATCTTGTTTTTTGCCATAGACACATTGCCAACAACTTGAACAAATTTTTTATCTCTAATAACACATGCATCACCATCAAACAAAATTGAATAACCACTAAACATCAATTGCCCAACACTTAGCAAGTTATGTGACAAGCTAGGAACAAAGAAAGCATCATGGAGAAATTTCACTTTACCACAATCAGTCTCTAAAACTACTATTCCTTTGCCTTCAACTTAAATTGGCTTATCATCACCAAGTTTCACCGTCAACTTGTGTGACTTATCAAGCTCACGAAACAAGGATTTTGTCCCAATCATATGATTAGAACATCTGCTATCAAGAAACCAAACATCAGATGCAATGCTTGAATCGCCATATCAAGCCCTAAACAAACTTCCCTCCTTGTCCTTTTTGTGCGTAGCTTGCTTGCTTTTCCCCTCTCCAACAATTTGCCTTGATATGTCCATACTGTTTGCAATAATGACATTGGACATTTTTCTAGTTTTTGTACTCCTCAAAATACTGAGAATTAGTTTGCTTTTCAGAAGGCTTGTTGCCTTTGCCATGGAAACCATTTTTGCCATAATGTCCAATCTTCCTTTGACCTCTTCTAGCGCCTTTCTTTGACTGGCCTGATAACTTCCTTTTCACCTGAAAAGTTGTTTCTTCACCCTTGTCACGGGACCTGTTTAATCTTGCCTCATGTGCTTGCAAAAAACCCATTAAATCATCAAAGGAAAAAACAGACAAGTCTTTAGATTCTTCAATGGCAGCAACAACATGATCAAACTTCAGAGTTAAACTCCTTAAAACTTTTGCAACAATGGTTTGATCACTAATTTTCTCTCTAAAAGACCTAATTTGACTCACAATTCCAAACACTTTTGATAGAAAATCTTGGACAGGTTCACTATTATTCATGAACAATGTTTCAAATTCACATCGGAGAGTTTGAAGTTTGATAACAATTACCTTTGATGACCCTTGGAACTGTTTTTGCAAAATTAACCAAGCTTCCTTTGATGTAGTTGCAGTAGCAACCCGAGAGAATACAGACTCATGAACAGCCTGTTAATGAAGAACAATGCCTTGGTGTCCTACTTTTTGTTCTCTTTCAACCTCTCTTCTTTTTCTGGGCCTGCAAACCCTTGCTCCACCAAGTCCTACAAATCTTGAGACTTAAACAAGGTCTTAATCTTAATGCTCCATAACTCATAATTCTCTCCTTTGAAGATGGGAATCATGGGTTGAGACAAGCTAACAGAATCTCCATTTGCTGTCATAGTGAACCCAGGCTCTGACACCACTTTTGTTGGGAATTTAGAAGACCTATACAGCCACAGAGCACAAAAAAATGAAAGGAGATAAAAAACACAGCAGTAATTTCAAACTTAGTTTAGTAGAGAGAGACAAGTAAATAATTACAGTAAAATATTATTGTTTTTTTTTTATTCAGAACTGAAAGTGCTTTATATAGACTTTTTTACAACCGACAAAGCTAAAAACACTCACCTATAGTAGACAATTAAGAGCTTAAGGACACGACTAGCAAACTCAACAGTCAAATCTAACTAGTCAAACATTAATTTAATTTTGAATCATATTTTCAACGAGATATATATATATATATATATATATATATATATAAGTGGTAACAATGCTGCACTGTTTTCCTTACAATTTTAAACTCCCTTGTATCTCCTAATGGCTTATAATGTGCTTTTAAAACATAGTTTCAGTACCTGGCATTTTTACATTTTGTATTTTCTTCAATCCCCACTTTTCTTTTTTTAGAGTTCGTGATTCTTAGGAGTGTGGAACAAGAACTTTCAGAAAATTAATTTTCACGTTTTTTTTTCATGGTGACATCGAATGTTAGTCTATGCTTTATACTATTATAATTACTTGCTTCTTGCACTCAATTCGTCAAATTTGTAGAGCGGGCATTCTCCAGCTCCGTCGGGCAGTTCAACAGCGCCTGTTCAGAGCTCCGTTGCTGCAGCCCCGCGAGCAGTTCACCTTTGCCGGCATCCATTTCCACCTAATTACTTTCCTTATCCCCAATATCTGCATCGCGCTTCCTCAGCAACCTTCAACTGGCAATTTATACATGCCACATCGAGCAGCTGCACCTGGAGTTAAGTTCTCTCTTCCACAGTTCAAAACTGGAACTAATGCAAGAAATCCTGCTCACCTCACATTTCCATCTGGCTATGTTTCATTAGCTTTTCCACCTGTTAGTTTCAATTTGTCTGTTCCATCAGCAACCTCTGGAAGCTCTGCTAGTAGGATCGTGCAGCATCACAGTTGCAGGAAAATCATATATATTCAAGTGGATCACTGTTGGTTTGCTTTTCTTTTCCATTTACACTTTTCCCACCCGTTTTCTATTGAATGAGTTTTACCATGATGGATCATATGATTATGGTTTTGGAGATTTTTTTTTTTTTTTAGCTTATACGCACATAGTATTTTCTACTAGCAATTATTAAGTTAATTTTAACACTATGTTTTTTATTCTTTTTTTTTTTTGGTTGCAAACTCAAGGCTCAGCTTTCTGGGTGCCTGTGCCGTGGCAAGATTTATCCACCTTGGAGGTTAATTCTTTGTACAACCTCTTTCTTCATGGCCAAGAGGTTCCTTTCGCTCCTGTACGGGCTAGTCACGGTGCCTTTGCTGGACTTTATCAGCCACCTGAAACAATGACTGCTACTTCCAATGTTAATACCCCGCCGCAACAGTCCCCAGCCATGGCTGCAGCTGTGAAAACTGTGTCCGTCAACTGGTGCTTATTAGCAGCCTCAACTTGCACAGATAAATTGGAACAGTAATTACTTAACTGTTAAAATCAACGAGGATGCAATCGTAGAAAGATGTGGTGGAAGTTTTAGGAGGGCAAAACTCTGGCCTGTTTTTTTGAGTGTAAATATTAAACGCCGGCATCTCAGATAGACAAGGGTAAATGTACGGTGAGGACGTATGTTGCTGACTTCTTTCACCTTTTTTTTTTGTTGTACTGTCCCCCCCCCCCCAATTTTCTTTAGTATTGTCGCTTTTTTTTTTTTTTTTTCAGTTGGAGTTTATTTAGTCTCATAAGATGATCTATATATCTATATACAGGAATTAAAGAGGTGAATAGATTAGGTGGGGTTCCGTTTCTCCAATTTTTCCTTTCCATCGTCACACTCGCCTGTATATTAGATTATGAATAGGGAGGAAAGATGATACAAGCTGTAATTTTGGTACATAAGAACTATGTTATCTTGGTGTAGATTTTGAATATGGGTATATATCTTACATGAATTCATTCATTTTAAAATTTTTTTTCATATAGTTAAAAAATTATAATTTTATATTCATATTCAAATATGTGTTGGACAGTGGAATTAATTAAAAGGCTCTTTCTTTGAATTTCTTTAATTGACTGACTGAATGGATGCTCTTATTTGAATAAAAAACTACTTAGTTATTATCAGCTTTGCGCATTTATTCCATCTTTAGTTCTTTCTTCCTTCCTTCCTTCACTTGAATGCGAAAAAATTGATGTTTCAAGTGCAACAAGGGAAGGGAAGGCAAGGGACCCGTTTTTATCTGCCCTGTCCACTCTTTGATTCAATGAGCTACTTTGAAAGAACTGAAGATGGAATAAATGCGTAAACCTCACCGGCCACACCTGATAATAACTAAGTAGCTTTTCGTTCAAATCAATAAGGCTCAAATTCCCCCAACAATAGGCTTGTTTTGCTTTGCTTTGCTTGGCTCGGCTTGGCCTGGCTTGCATCTCGTCTGAGCTTGTAATCTTAATCATGCATGCATTGCTTCATATTAATAGGAAAAAAAAATCAATCAAATCAAGGTAAAAGCGGCAATGGGATGGAGA
The DNA here is from genome assembly GCA_038382065.1 of Adansonia grandidieri. Lineage (NCBI taxonomy): Eukaryota > Viridiplantae > Streptophyta > Magnoliopsida > Malvales > Malvaceae > Adansonia > Adansonia grandidieri. The sequence goes on along the minus strand of JBBYHK010000016.1, from coordinate 4,887,401 downwards.
AATCTGCCAAACTTCCATTGATTGAAGGAACTTTTATTGTATTTTATGTAGACACCCTTTCTAGTTCGCTTTTAAGTAATAAAATAGATGATAAGATTTTTGCTCTTCTCTGTTCTGCTGAGGTGGAAGAAGCGTTACATTACGTAACATTGACAGAATTATTAATGTTGGTTAAGGGTTACGCGAGGAAGTGATTAGCAGTGCTGCTTGTTTGCGTGGTGTTTCTGGAATCTATCTCATGGCCAGGCGGGGATGCCAGTCATGAATTTCAAACACAATAATAATTATAATTCATAATTAATGGATGAACGCTGCATTTTGCATACCCAAAAACGAATGCCTTCAATAACATTTACTGCTAAGTTCTTATAATTATTGTTATTATTATAATATCTAAATATTATTATATATCAGCATTAACTCAAATGACCTATATGTCTTGTGATTTGAGAGGAGCGGACGTAACATATAATTTTTTCTTATTCAGATTTAAGCAGAGAGAAATCAGATTGTTAAAAGATACACTACAAAATTTAAAAAACAAATAATAATAATAATAATAATAATAATAATAACAATTAATATCTAAATAGGCAATCTAGAATTTGATAATACCAGCAAAAAAAAAAAAAAGCAGTCCAATCCGGACGACATTTTTGTAGGGTAAAATAAAAAGATCACCTGACCTTGCCGTATACATTTCAAACCAACCTTCACTTCCTCACATATACTTTATATAGGTTCACCTCATATCAAAACTGTCATTATTACAAAGCTTAATTATAATATTATATGACCTAATAATACACCCAATAGTTTAGCAGCACAGCTAACCAACATGCAAATGCAAATACCCAAACCCCGATGATGAACTCACACCTATTCCTCACCGTGTACTACTAGCATCTAACCTCTCCCAACACACAACACAAACAACACTTCATATATGAAACAAGTTGGAACAACTTTTAACAGGCACACAACAGTAACAGTGCCGTGCCCCGACTGCACTTGCGAGGCATTCACTTACACAGCCAATACCTGCAATGTCAGGGGAAACTGCTGCTTATGGCAGACACTCTAAGACACAACCTCCAACGGCCACAACAAAGGGATCCTTTACCCCCCAGTCTTTGCTCGCTTCATTCCAAGGCTGTTGTGAAACGGGGATACAGAACCAGACATTGAAGAACCTTCCTCTCGAAGCGTACCATTCAGCATTGCTAGCTCTCGCAGCTGTTGTTTTTTATATAAATCCTGGGATTCATCCTATTTTCAAAAATAATAAAACAAATAAAATAAAAACATCTTTGCTTGATACCTAATAGACACATAGTTTTAATATAATCACAACAGATGGAAATTTTACTCACCACAGGCTTGAGCAAATCTTCAAGTATCTCACATGCGTGCATTAGGCGAGCATCAACAATTTCAACCGGTAATTCTGCCTCAACTAGGATATGAAGAGGTTCATTCAGATGTTCATACCCCGGTTTTCCTCTCATCATTTCCTCCTTAACAAATTTTAAAAGACAAAGTTACAGCATTTACATCCACATAAAGGGAGTCGGATGGAATTTTGTATTCACCAAAAAATACAGAAAATTAAAGATCAAATAGGCTGCTTCTTTACAACTAAATCAAGACATAATTCATTGAAGTTTATCCATATCAGGAACAGCTTAAAAGTTTAGGGCTACACGTTTGATGCGTTTCACTTTCATCAAAATCTTTGAAATACGATCAGATGTTTATCAAACTTATTTAATGAGTAATAGCCACTCAGAAAGAAGCAAGGAAAGGATCATTACCCTAGATGGATCCTTAATACTGCCCCGCCCTCTTATAAGGACACGGCACTCTGAATTTGCCTCCAGTCGCTTAAGAGAGTTGCCCCTAGGACCAAGGAGTCGGCCAACAAAATTGTACTGCACATTATATTAGTTTAGAGACTGAAAAAGAAAATTTCTAAAATCGCTGTTAAGACAAGAGTTCAATCATACATTAGGATAGTTGTCGGCAGGAATATCCACTCTGACTGTTCTCTTAACAATAAGACCAGAAAAGCTACCTTGAGAACTCAGCCAGTTCTCTGCCAAAGAGGGCTGCACTAGACCTGACATCTGCACCAAAATAGTCCAGGTTTTTTAAAAAAGAAACCTCAGCGACAAATTAATGAAAATGTGTTCCATTGTATTGCACAGATAAGACTATGGAACCGAACAATCATTCCTTAGACAAGCACCAATAATTCCTCTCAGACACTTCAAGACAAGTACCTTTGACAGATCAAAAGAAATCATTCTGACAAAGAATATCCACAGAAGAGTAAAATCTGAGGTTCAGGGAACTAGAAGCCCAAAAGCAGTAACTTATGGGTTTCCAGATGAATCTGGCACCTACTAACACAGTTAACCACCAGCTTATTGGGATCAGAGAATACCATCTAAGCAGCTTCTATGAAACATGGGTAAGCTAGTCTTTCCACAAATACAAACTGGAAACTGAAATCATGAAAACCACTTTTTAGGGGTGCCAAAAATAACCGTTTAATTATTGATGTCGGCAACAAAGTATACAGTTCAGAGAATAGCCCTCTTATCAGAACTCCTAATATTCACGTTCACACACTCATGCACATGTCAGGCTTCCATCCTATGACAAACTCTCATCCCAACCGTCTTGACAATGATAAATACCAGAGAAAAAAATGAGTTATATAATCAAAAGCAACAGCTTGAAATATATACTAAGATAAAACTAGTTTTCAGGACTTCTTCATGTTACCCTCAGACTGCCTGTCATAAGAGAAGTGACAATACAAGCCAGAACTCAAATAAAGGTTAGGTTAGCATGAAATGTAGTAAAGCATTAAGTCAGCAATTCCTCTAAAAGCTGTAAAATTTGATGCTAAAGAGTTATGTTAATGGTTAGTATTCATACTTCTGATTGAAACCGTGATGTCCATCTGTTCATATCAGCTCCTCCATTTGAAAACATTCCTCCAAAAGCCAGGGGGCTAGCTTGTTCAAGCCCACTTTGACCTAAAACCGATGCATTCCCCAACAGTGTAATTACACGCAAAATTTCTGCTCCAAAAATGTCATTTTCAATAATAAGATGTACCCGTTAGCATTTGTTAAGAAAAGTTAGCAGTTACCTCAGAATGGAGAAACTACACGGAATGTTAATTTAGTCAGTTAAATATCAACATTTTCTTCATAACATAAGCTACTCTTCCAGCCGAATGCAATCTAGAAAGAGAAGAAAGATGTGGCAAAATTTTGTTTTGGTTTATTTTACATGAATAACAAACATTCTTATATTAATTAGAAAGAATTGTTTGACTGACTATCCCACAGAACCATGGAGGAATCAAATCATCAGCTAGAATCCAAAATCATACAAGTGAAGACAAAAAAACACGGGAAGCACTAAAAGAAATGCTATTTAATTGCACTGCCACCAAATATTAGAACATTGTTGCAGGACAATTTTTGTACAATAAACAGAAGAAAGAGAAAACAGACAACCACCTCTTTTGGCTCGAAGTTGGCAACTAAGGTCTCTCACAACTAACCTAAAAGAACTAAATCTTACAGGCAAGCTCCCCAAGATTTCTCAATTCCTTGACAGGACCTTGGGATCCATCACCATAGGCTGCTTCCCAAGATGAATATCAAGCAGAATCACTAGCTTTCCCTCTATAGCTTTTTCCACATATCCATTCCTTCCTCCACCACTGTTAGTGAGGTTCAGAAACTTCCTTTATTCTACCTCTTCGTTTCCATCTCTTCTTCTCTCTTATGACTGCAGTAGCAACCTCTTCTTTTTCCTCTATCCTTCACATCAATTGCTTACTAAGATATGTCTAACTATCCATTGTGACATTGAAGAGCTATCAAGGTTCATGTAAGATTCATCATATCGGTTTCTTAAACTAATTTAGAACCATAGTCTCTGTTGTATCATGATTGCTATACCCGAAAATTTTTTGAAAGAGTAAGCAAGTCTTCCAATTGCAGGCAGTCCAAACTCAATCATAATTCCACTGAGTCTTGGTAATTGTCAGTTCTATCTACAAAATGTAATGACACATGAGGCATGTTTTCATTTACATGATTTACTAAACGAATTAAATTTGACAGGAGATTTAGTAATAAAGTTAGTGTTTGTGGGTTGATCCCTAATTAGCATTTCTAGTCATTATTTGTCAAGTTAGTATTTGGCGGTTAACAGTTAGCTTTATGTTGTTGTTTCAGTGACAACAAAGATGGAGGGAGATATTGTCTGCAAGATCATTTGACAAGAAAGTAAATTGCTTCTTTGAAAAACTCACCCTGGTTCAACAGTCTATAAGTATGAGGAAGCACTGGCATAAATGGACTAAGCTTGTGACGCTCTGCAAGTAACTTCGAGAGATATCTGCAAACGGCAAAATAAAAAAACCATCAGCAAATTGTGGATTAACACATCCATCACAAGATGATGTCAAAGTTAAGCAGAAACAGAGTCATTAATGAGAGGTTCTCACAATCTCCAGTTATTTAGCTTCGATTAAGAACAACTATTTCAGATCACAACTTAAACCTCGACAGAAAAATCTAAACTGATCTGTCAGTAAAATCATAAAATCCACAGAAACCCTAAACGAAAAGCTTAACCAGCTAAAAACGAAAGAATTTTTAGTTCATAATTCTCTTAGACTCTAATTCCCCATTTCTATAAGAATTCTAACATTCTTTTCCAGTTTTACATCTCTCAACAACAACCTCTTACTCCGTAAATCTATTACAAATTCATAATCCTCCAAGGGATTTTATATTTGATTATACGTTGTATACCCGCGATGCACAAAACACAGAAAAGGACAGTTATTCTATTTTCATCGTAGAACGAAAAGCTTAATCAGCTAAAAATGAACGATCGAGTTCTAGATCTTGGAAATTGCAACAAAAGTGATCAATTATAAGAAAAAGAAAAAGATCAGAGGCAAAATCACTACAGTAACTGCAACGAAAAGGAAAAGACGGTTAGATTAAAATTAACAAGAGAATACTTGTCTTGGAGGGTGGCGGCGGAGCGCAGCCCAGAGAGGTGAGGAGAGTGAGGGACAGAAGGCGAGGGAGAGTAAGCCATATATCTGCCTTCGCCACTGCCCGATGCAGTCAGAGAAGGATGTGTGGTGGAACGAAGCGCTGGTGGTGGTTCTATATGTTCTTTAGGATAATTGAAATTCACTATAATTTTTGATGTAGTATTTTTATTTTTAAAATATCTATTTAAGTACTTAAATGTTCCATCATTTATTAAAAATTAATTCTATTTTTATTTAATAATTTCTTAAATATAATTGTTTAAGTTATTAGGTTAAAAAAGGAAAAATAGTAAAAGAAAAAAAATGATCAACCATATCCTTAAATTTTCAACTTCAAAAATCAGAAACCCTAGACCCCATTGTATTCGATTGGATTCAAAATCAGAAATCGATTCTATTTCAAAAATCGAATAGATTTCTTCAAGCGTTTAGATGAGGGATTTCGAATTGGTTGGATAAAAGCAACATTTTGAAAGTAATTTTGAACAGATTGGATAAAAACAATAATTTTGGAGGGATTTTCGTACTTTTGGAGTGAAAACTCAGCATCATTTTTGTAAGTAGTTTGTTTTCCAAATCCGCCAAACATTGCTCTATCTTTGGTTTTGATCAAATATATTAGATATTGTATGAAATATATTGAAAAATGTATTAAATGTTTATCTGGTGTGGTTGTGGTCAAATTTATTTGTTTGAATGCCATTGTGCTACTCTATGTGCCATGTGTCTCTGTTGGATTTGTTTGTATTGGATGTTAACGCCATTGAAATATGATATTGTGTTTGCATGTGAAATTTTTTAATATTATTCACTTTAGGATTTTATGTGATATGGTTGTTGAAGCAAGGTACAGATCTGTTAAAAGCTTTTATTATTTGACTTCAGGTTTTAAGTTTAATGATGGATTAGTATTTTATTATGATAATGTCTTTTTTTTTAGAATGATAGGACATATAAAGGCGAAAAGAGAGCTGCATGTGTATGTGGAACATGGGGTTGATGCTCCATATGTACTTGAGGATACAATTGGACTGCCTTACGAGAACATTAATGTAAAAGCCACTTCAAATGTAGTTGGCAGTGATGAGGGGTTAGATGATAGTAACTTGTGTGGATCCTATGGCAATAATAGTGAGTTTGTAAATGTTATTGTAAGGTTGGATAACTCTAAAAATAGTGATAATAAACCCTTAAGTGATTTTGAGTGGGTGTCAAATAAAGAGGATGAAGAGTTGCAAGAGATAAATAAAGAGTTTAGAAAATTTAAAGAGAAAAAACAACAAAGAGATGTTAACTAAATAAAATCCCATCAGAGTTTGAGTTTAAACATCTAGTCCAAGGAATCAAGAAAAGAAGGCGAGATCTGAAGAAAAATAATGCTAAGTCTGGTGGGATAGGGAATAGTATTAGGGATGAGAATGACATAGATTACCTAGATTTTTCATAGTTAGGTAGTTACGAGACTGATAAGGATGCAGAGGTTGTACGTAGGAAATGCTATTTTTGACTTTTTAGATTTATTGCCTTTATTTTAGCTTGGTATAATCTTTGATGGTCCAAGACAATTCAAGGAAACTTTGAACAAGTTTGCTATTTTGATTTAAAGCTGCTTAGAAAAGGAAAAAAAAAACTAGAGCAGTTTGCAAAGGTGAGGGTTGTCCATTCCTAATATTTGTTGGTGTAGATAATACAAATGGGTTGTATAAAATGAAAACCTCGAGGAGTGAGCACGCATGCACAATTTCATTTAAGAATTCAAGGGCAAGTTATAAGATGTTAGTAGAACATTTTCTTTTGAAGCTTAGGATTATACCTGACTTAAAGTTGGTTAAGATGTTTAAATTGTGTAAAAAAGAGTTGAAGGTTGATGTCTCTATGGGTGTGTGTAGGAGAACAAGGTTTACTACTCAAGAATAGATTACTGACAAATATCAGTATGAGTTTAAGAAACTATTCCACTATGCTAATGCTTTGAGGGTGGCAGATCCACAAGGAAATAAAGATTTGATGGTTGAAAGGCCTACTCCTATGCATAAACATAGATTTCTAAGGTTTAAGTATGTTTCAGTGCATTGCAGGAAGGGTTTAGTAAATATTATAGGTCTTTTCTTTGCTTAGATGTTTGTCTTCTCAAGGCTTCTTTGAAAGGTGAGCTATTAGTTGCCATTAGTAGAGATGGCAATAATCAATTGTACCTGTTTCATGGGCGCTGGTGGAGGTAGAGAATAGATCTACATAGGGATGGTTTTTGGATAATTTGAGAAAAGATCTTTAGATGATGGATTGAGAGAGATTTACTACTGCAGAAGGTATGTGTTTTAATTCATAATTTATTGTTTACAGTTTATAAAAATTAATTTTATATTCAAGATTGACTTTGTTTTTTTTGCAAGGTTTATGTGATGCTATAAATATACAGATTATAAAAGCTAAGCAACAATTTTGTGCTAGACATTGGTCTGCAATTTGGAAGAGAAGTCATAAAACCACAGATTTTAATAAACAATTCTGGATATTTAGCTTGTAAGGCAATAGCATTTAGTGATTTCATGTAAAAAAACATTATATTTTATTAATGCTAAAGAGGTATTTCTTTATCTATAAGATGTTATTTGATAATTGTTATGAATATCTTATGGAGATAAAGCCCATGAAACAAATTGACCTTGTAAAGGAATTATAAATAGTTACAATTCTAAGACCCTTATGCATTAAAGCCATTTTTCTAAAAACGTTCTTGGTCACCATATTGTCAAGAAAGGGCATTGACAATACAAACTAGTATATGTTAAGCCTTTATGCATTTGATGCATGCAGTTGATCTTATAAGTTGAAGTATAGAGATACTTGGGGTAACATATGGGTTAAGTAGAACAAGTTCACTGAACATGACCCGCTATGGGACTTCCATTTGGTATTTCACTCAAGTGTTTATGGAAATACTGTTGTGTGTTAGTAGTGTAAGTGATTCTTAGACTTGTGACACTAGCTCATCTTGTATATGGAGTCTCATACATAAAGTTTATCACGAACGTGTCCATAATAGATGGATACCTATAGTAGGATGGTTTTGGATATGACATGAAGCATATTGAAGGTGGATGAATGGTTTAGAGAGGATTCATCACCCAAGCGATTTAAGAGGATATATCTCACATGCACCTGGCTCGTGTTAACTTGATGTCCTTGGCAAAGACAATACTGACTATGGAGTTAACATGTAAAGTTGAAAATTAGTATGCAAAAGGCTAAAAGTAGACATTACCCTGAGATACTTTACATTGAAGGGCTTGGCAAAACCATGTTAACACTTCTTGCATGTTAGGTGGCTATGATGCATTGCTAGATGCTAATCTTCATCTATAAAGATAAATATAAATATTCTTAATTGGATAATTTACATTTATTGCTAGCATGATCGGGGCTTAATGGGTCACACACATAAGGGTGATTAGTAAAAATTAAAATGAAACTAAGCTTTTCTACCTAATAAAAAAAATAGTTATTTAGACCTATTTTGAATGCTTCGTGTGGGCTAAGGGCTATAGTGCAAATTGATTAAAAGTTGAAAAACACTCACCCTAGGTATTTAAACCTAGTTGTTGTCCTAAACTCTGAGGGTTTTGTTTTTGTGCCATTTGGTCTTCCCCATGGTTAGATTTGCACCATCCTTAGCATCCCTAAAAGAGGTTGGCGATTTCACCCTAGCTTGAATAAAATCTATTTACTTAATTTGTTTTAATTGAGAATTTAAAGAGATCAAAGGCAAAGAGAAGGTTTTTGAAACTTAAGTTGCTAGCACGGCCCTGGCAAAGAAACTCTCTCCCTTTTGAAGGTTGTTTGGATTACCTGTGTGAATAACCTTTAGCGGCTGGATACTTAGACAATTTTGATTTATGACAACCATGCTCAGTGTACAAGTTCTTGTGGTCATAGAATTACTCCAAGGTATCTCTAGGCTAAGATATGAGAATTCTTGATTCATTATTCGAGTTCTTGGTTTTGAAGATTGATAAAAAACCATGCAAGACAATCTAGTTTATAGAGTCTCAATATTGTTTCTTTATTATGTTTTCTGCTACCATTTATATAGAATGATTGAACATATATATTTTTAAATTTGTTCATTCATGAACACAAGACATCCTACACTTCCTTACATTGGCTTTTCTTTCTTCTCGTGGGATGCACGTGTAAAACAGTCGATGAAATTTTATATGCATGTTTCTGCTGTTGTCTAAAACAATGCCAATGTTCACACTGGATGAATTGTGAATCAAATTCCTTGTCGAGCTGCCATGAATAACATGGAATGGAATCCAAAATACAATTTACTAGCTTATGCTGGAGATGACAAGAACAAATATTCAGTTGAAAAAGGTGCTTTAATATCCATAATTATTGAAAATGTCTTGTTATAGATGGAAATGATTACTCACTATAGCCTTATAATTCTTCTTTTAGAGATGTTTTTCAGATATTTGGCTTCAAAAGTAGTTAATGAAGCAGTCCCTTTTGTTCTAGGCTAATATTTACCATTTCTTTGAAGCTAGTTGTTTTTAACTTATGCATATCTGGATTAATGTTGTAAAATTTAACTATGATTTTATCCAGTAAATGGATTTGAACTTCCATTTCTTTTTTACTTTCTTTTTTTATTGTACTGCCTATTGTCACAAGTCTTACGAAGTGATTAAAATGTGAATCAGGCACCATGCAATTTGACAAAAATGAAAACTTTTTTTACCTGTTTGAATTGAAATAGCAGAACTTGTTGTTCAGGTAAAATTGAAGATCTGAAAACCAAGTAAGGAAATATGATACAAGACCTGAGATAGGCAGTACAGAACTTTACCGGAAATGGTTCCTTTTAGCTCGTCAATAATTCCAAGCTCGAGATAGAGCCTTGGTGTTGAACGTGTTCTTCTTAGGATAGTCTAGGACCTTAAACCCTAAACCTTAAACCGTAAACCTTAAACTTTAAACTTTAAATCTTAAAACTTAAACCCTAAACCCAAAGCTTGAAACCTTAAACCTAAAACCTTAGACCTTAAACTTTAAACCTTAAACCCTAAACCCTACCTCCAAAAAAAAGCTAATTCAAATCTATGTGAATCAGCTACCTTTGTTAATAAAGGCTTAAAAAAATGGATGCCTCAAAAGGTCATAAAAATTAGAAGTACACTAGGTTCTAATTAGAGGCCATGTATTTGCTAGAGAAATAAGGGTATATTAAGATAAACCTACGTATGGTTTGAATTTCTTTTAAGAGTAAGTGGGAGGCTTGAACTATGGAGTTACTCTCTGTAAAATAAGAAGGTATCTACTAAAATATAGTAAGAGGTATACATACAATTGGTCACCTACGGTCATTGATCTTAGTCGTAGACTCCCATTAGGATGGCTACCTACACATGCAGGAGTCCTTAAGTCGCCCTTTATGGTAATCTCTCCCTATGATTTCAACCTAACCTGTGATCTCTTTTAGGTTAAAAAGACCTCCCTTAGAAAGTTAGTGGTTGATCCTTTTTTTGCTTGATGCAAGCATTTCTTTTGCATCTAAATTAGTCTCAAGTGGACTTCCCTGGTTGTTCTTCTAGGTTTATAAGCTTCTCAAGGTTGTCAAATTTAAGCTTTGCAAAGTTAAGTTATGATTGTAGTGGATAATGGCCTTGCTTAGCAAGCTACAGAGGGAAACCTCATTACTTTGGTAAATTTGGCCTTTCTAGCACCACTTTATAATTAAAGCATCGCACATTCTTTTTCTCCAATTCATGCTATGCTATTAGAAAGTTCTTTTTAGTTTCATTTTTAGCCTAGTTTCCTATTTCTAATGATTGGACATTCGAACCACAATCCTAAAAGTCTTTCTTTCTTACACAAAAACAGTATAGTTTTCCTTTCTTACATGGACTATACATAAGTAGAGAATAGCTCCATATACATCTAGATAGCTATGCTTTTTGGCGAGCATGACTTTCTTCTGGTTTGACCATTCTTGAAAGCGGGCCACCCCAAGCACAAAAAAAATAGCCTCATAATCATTGATGCTTTAAAATACAAGATGTGTCGCAAGCAATTGTACCAAGGGATCACTTTTTCACTTTGATTAGGATGGTGTAACGACCCGGTCATACCTTGGAAACATGCTAGTCCATGCCAGACAGTAAGAACTTACATTTCAGGCAATCTGACCCTCTCGAAAGAATCGATCAGCAACTCATTAAAGCGAGTATTTTCTAGCTTCTTGGATTTACTCACCATCGAGTAGTCAACAGACCTCGACGGCAAGTTTCTTGACCTTCTAAAAAAGAGTGCTGGTTGGCTCCTTCTTCTAGTTGATAGGTTTTATGCCGGATTAAAAGTTTTACTTTAGCTAATCCTATGCATAAGTAGCCTAAAGTACACTAGATGCTAGATGGAATCCTTACTATTACTTACCTAATGTGCTATCTGCCCCACAATCTAGTTGTGGACACTTTACATCTTTTTTTGTCTTACCTTTTAATTGATTTTTTCTCGATTTTAAGGGTTAAGTGGAATTTTCTAGGTTTAGATCCTTCTGGATGAGTTTTAGATGATAGTAAGGTCCAATTTAGTTTCCAATTTGTTTTCATGAGCTTAGTTTAAGAAAATAAGGCATCTGAGTTTAAGTGTCTGATTTAGGGGTAGGTGTTGGATTTGAAAAAATGAGACCCGAGTTTGAGAAATTCGAGAATGTCAAAAGTTGACTAGTATATGCCTCTTAAGGTGATTAGAATGGTTATTGAGGTCATTTGAATAAAAAAAGACTTGTTTTAGAAGTTGAAATCAAAAGTCAACAAAACGACAAAAATCACCTGTAGGCAAATTTAACTATAAAAGGTTAACTTTTTAGCTTGGAGTTAGATTTTGGAATTGGATGAGTTTGTAACTCGGATTTTAAAATTGATTACACCAAAATGAAATTGAACATGGACTTTAGGTCAAGAAGGTGTAATCGAGACTAGGTCATGAAAGAACTTTAGGACTTTGGAATGTTAGGAATTCCTAAAGGCTTAATCTAGAAGGTTTGGGATAGAAAATTTTAGATTTCTTAGATAAGGTCATTAAGATACATTTTTACTATGGAATGGAACATTCAATTGTGTTTTTAAGTAGACATATCTAAGTCAACTGAATGTGACAAAAGTCATACATAGACTAGTATAATAAAATGCCTTGGATGAATTTCCCTATGTGTTAAATATAAGGATTCGCTCATTCCTTCATTAAAGGTTAATTAAGATGTTAGTTAGTTAGTCCTAAGGTAACCTATAGGTGACTTAGAGTTTGTTCACCTCCCTAAAGTCTATTAATAGATGGTGGTGGCTCTTTATAAAGAGGGACTTCATTTAGATATTTTGATGATATTTTGGGGAATTCTCTCAAGTGTTCTCAACTTTCCTTAAAGATCAAGCTTGAAGTAGGTGTAATTTCTTAGTTTTCTTTTTAATTTCAATTCAGTTTCATGATTTTGACGATTGATTCATGCTTAAATGATATTTAGCCATAGTGATTTAGTGTTCTACTTGATTTGGCCAACTTGATTTCCTAAGATCTTGATGATTAAAGTTTATTTAAGCTAGAAATTAGGTAATCTGAGCTGAAATTAGGAAGATTAAAATTGAAACCCTAAACTCTTAAACTTATTAAATGGTTCGAATAAGAAGAAATGTTGTAGCTAAGTTCGGCCAAGTTTTAATTTCTTGATTTTAGGTTTACTCATGCTTAAATGATGATATATTGATAAATATTGATGAATCAAGTTACATTAAATTTTGGCGAGTTAAAATTGATGTTTAGTTTGATGAAATTAGAAGCTTACATGTTTAATTGTATAGCTCAAATGGTTAAAAAAATGCTTTGAATGTTGCTCATGTTGATTGAATAGAATCTAAGCTTTTTTTCTTGTGCTTGATTGTTAAATGATGAGAATTTGATGAGAATTGATGTTTAGATGAGCATCATTGTCTTTAGATGAATTTGGCTAAGGTGAATTTTATGGTTAGAATGGGTGTTATGGATGATTAGTTGTTAAAACCATAGGTTAGCATTCTATATGTTTGATAAAATGCATATTAAGGCATTTGGGTCATGTAAAAACCTTGTTTCCTCAAAAGATCCGCTAAGGGCAAGCTTTGGTTCACTTAATCAATAGGTGAATCAAGGTTTTATCAAACAAAATTATTTTCAAGTCTCTAAATATGTTTGGATGAGTGTAAACTTTATGAGCCTTAATGTTAGTCATTAGTTGTTGTTTAGTGTCACTTGGTTGCTGGTTACAGCACAAAGAGAGTGGCGTTGATGTGCCTTTCAGTTGTTAAGAATAAATAATAGTGAATAAAAGCAATAAAAGCAGAGACCTTCACATGACTTCGGAGAATATCACCAATGTTGTGAGACATAGTTCTAGGTCTTGGCACTTATAAGTCTTTGTCATTTTTTTTATATATGACATTTGTAAAGCTTGTTTCGTCTGGCTATTGGACACCCAAATATCCAAAAAATGTCAGATCAAGGTTTAGGATTTATGGCTTAAGGCATTAGGTTTAAGGTTTAAAGTTTAGGTTAGGGTTTAGGGTTTTAATGTTTAAGGTTTAAGGTTTAAGGTTTAAGGTTTAGAGTTTGGGGTTTAGGGTTGAAGGTTTAAGGTTTAAGGTTTAAGGTTTTGGGTTGAGGTTTAAAACTTAAGGCTTAAGGTTTAAAGTTTAAAGTTTAGGTTAAGAGTTTAGGGTTTAGGGTTTAAGGTCTAAGGTTTAGGGTTTAGGGTTAAAGTTTAGGATTTAGGGTTTAGGGTTTAAGGTTTGGGGTTTAAGGTTTAGGGTTTAAGGTTTAGGTTTAAGGTTTAGGGTTTAGGGTTAAGGGTTGGGGGTTAGGGTTTGGGGTTTAGGGTTTGGGGTTTAAGGTTTAAGGTTAAGGTTAGGGTTTAGGGTTTGGGGTTTAAGGTTTGGGGTTAGGGTTAGGGGTTGGGGTTAGGGGTTGGGGTTTAGGGTTTGGGGTTTAGGGTTAGGGTTAAGGGTTTAGGGTTTAGGGTTGGGGGTTTAGGGTTTAGGGTTTTAGGGTTTAGGGTTTAGGGTTTAGGGTTTAGGGTT
>JBBYHK010000016.1:4847155-4861751 GCA_038382065.1 Adansonia grandidieri | reverse complement strand
AGATCTGTTGAAAAAGAAGGACAAACTGGAGGGTTTAGAAGGAGAAAGGAAGGGTTTCGAAGGGTGGAAAGAAAGTGAGAATTTGGAAGTGCAAAAGCGAGCAAGAGAGAAAGAATATGATGACATTTTTTTTAAACGTTTTGAAGCTTACAGAGGAAACAGGAGTCCACCACCACCACCACCGCCACCTTATCAAAGTCTTTTTGCACTGTATCCCCTTAAATTTACGTTGTATTATTTATTTATTTATTTATCTTTATTTAAGTGTAAAAGTTATTTGATTTATGATAGCTTATGATGCGGCAATGAAATCAATCGAAACTAGGAGATAAGAAAAGAAAAGAAAATTATTTTCAGGTTAAAGAAGGCGTCAGGGCAAAAGAGGAAAGTGTAGGAAGGGATTCTGTTCAAACACAAGTCATATTTCGATTTGAGTTTCGAGAATTCGAGACTTCGGTTTTCGTTCATTGGGACCATGAAGAACGCAGGTAGAAAATTTGGCTTAAATTTCAGTAGAGCCATATAAGTTTGTCAAGGTCGAACTCGATTCTATGAGCTTGAAAATAAATTGATGTTTGCTTTCATGGATCAGAAAATAAATACAAGAAAGAAAACACTTGCATCATCATCAGAAAAGCAAATACAAATCTCAACTGAAAGGCCTTAATTCGTATAGTCTGTCTGCATTACAAAAATCAATCGGGACCCAATTTTCCTGTACCCTAAAGCAAAGGGTCCGTCCATGAAAACAACCAGAAACTTGTACAACCTTTCTGTTCTGACCCTACCAAAATCCTCCTGTTCTGTTCATCATTTACATGTCATTAGAACATAGTTGATGACATAAAACAGAGCACGGATACTCGCATGTTCAGCACCCGTAACCAGCGGTGACCTACTTATGTCATGCACTCTCTTGTACACTTCCTGAAAGATTGGCCGCACATGCACTGCAATCACTTGGTCGACTGGGTTTATAGCCGTGGCCACGTCTACCATCCATGTGAGTTTTTGTGCTGTGTCCTTGTTGACGTCACATGCCAACTGCTGCAAGAGGGAGAGTAGCACTCCTTGGCTCAATGGAAATGGGGCGGTCGAAAGAATGCTCTGTAGATCAACCTAGCACAAGCCACAACAATATAATAATAACATTAATTTCATACCCCATGCAGCATCTTTTATTCAAAAATTTGAGACAAGAAGTATTGGGAAAACAAGAAGGGGGGATAGGAGGATTTGATGAAGAATGATCACACATTCTACTTGACATTAAAAAGTAAAAAAAAAAAAAAAAATCAATATGAATCAGACAGAAATCATGAAGAACTCACTCAGCCAAAATTGTTGATTTAGACTTCATACAATCTTTACAATTAAATATTAAAGGCATACCTGAGAACATAACCAAGAAACAATTGAGAGGTCACTTCTTTGCAGGGCAATAGTGAAAGCTTCATCATATTTTCGTTCAGATAACAATTTTGATAGCTCTTTTATCGGATCCACAGGCACCTCAACCTGCAGAATCAATAGAAAATCCTTTTAAGATAAAACTAGCTAGAAGCCAGCTGAAAAATTTATGAAAAAGAGAATGATACTGAACAGCCAGATTTGACTTTGCCAGTCCAGGTTTATTGAGTATTAACTTCTTGCAGACAAACCAAAATAAATGAGTGAAACAAACATACATTGTCATGGAGAGCACCTAATGGTCCATTGCTGAGTTGGGAAGCCAAAGGACTTCCCGCATTTGAGCTAGCCCCAGCAGCTGCAATCGCTAAAAATTTTCGTTGTCCATCAGCAAATTCTCCACTTAAGGTTTGAGCGATGGATGATGCAGAATTTATGGCATCCTGATATTAAAAGAAATTCGAGAGGTTATACAAAAATACTTTTTCAAAGACAACAGTAAACTCACAAATGCACGCATTAAGAAGAGTTCTACAGCAGCAAACAACACTACATGCTTTATAGCATATCACGTCAAATTGCCTGAAAGAATAATCACATACCAGCAATCCTTACCATTAAGTTATTCTACATCTAATGCCGAAATGTTACAATTGTTGGAAAAAGAAAATCAATAACCGGACTTCCATTGAAATGATAAATGCAACACAAGAAATGTACCCTTAAAGCAATTGCCAAAGATGAATTTGCAGACTCTAAATGTTGCTGAGCAGCAGTGGTATGTTCAACCATCCCTTTCTGAAATGCAGCATCAACTTGCTCAAACATGGTTTTGCATGACATCTCAAAGGCAGGGATCACTAAAGCTTCCACGCTAGTCCTCAAAGCCTCCTAAACAAAATAAACAATAATGATAAATTAATAACCAGAAATTGCCTGGAACATGTCAAAGATAATAAATTGACCTTGTAAGAAAAGATGGAAAATATCCCTTTTAGCTATCCAACCAAGTGAAGTTGAACTTGTGCATACCTGGAGTGCTTGCCGACCAGAAGTTTGAAACTGTATTTGAATTTGCCTGGCAACTAGAGCTTCAAGTTTTGTAGTAACAGATTTTTCTAATTGATTCACTGCCTTATCTCCAACCCCTCTCTGTCACAGAAAGGATTAGTTAGATCCCATTATGACAGCTTCCTACCCAAAGAACTAGACGTTTAGAAGTCTAACCTGGAAGGACTCGGTGATTACTGACGTTACTGTTTTCTCTATAGCTGGAGTGATGGTACGAATTACAGACGGTGCAACTCCGGCTAATTCCTTCTTGACTGCTTTGTCTAACATAACTGCCAAGTCCTTGTTTATAAAATTAGTGATCAAACTCGTTATTTGATGTGTAAGTTCTCGCAACAATTTCTCATTTTTTGCATTCTCTTCTTGAAAACGAGCCCATAGAGCATCAGTGTTGGCCTTAATTGTTTTCTCAATGCTACGTCCTAGAGCTGCCTCTAGCCGTTTGCCTTCTTTTGTAACAGGGAGGTTGACAATATTTGACATTTGTTTCTGCATTTCCTTTTGCATAGAAATTAGCTGCAAGAATGATTGAAATCACTGTAAAAATGCCAAAATTGATGCATCAAAAAGTCCTAAACTACATTTGTTTACAAAGGTTGCTAAGCAAAATATAAAATAGGAACAAAAGGAGAAAATGCCATAATTATACAGGGGCACCTAGCCCAGTTTTTATTCAGGAGCTACCATAAAAATTATGAAACCATAGATGATCATGAACTCAATTAAAAACAGTTAAAAGACTATTTGAAGATAATCAAGTGTATTAATTTGTTATATTTATACCAGTCTCCCCAGCTTGTTTAACTACTAAAACACAGGAAAAAAAAAATGCATCTACAACAGATGCATATGTGTACGACTATATTTTTTCCAATTTTCCATCTATAAGCAATCACCTGATTAAGCATCTCTTGCATAGCCACAATTTGAGGAAATGCAGCAGCAGTTGAGGGGAGATTGGAATTCCCTCCTGGTTCAGTGCAAGAATCTCCCGAATTGGAAGCACTTGAATATTGAGAAGAGCCACCAGATCCATGGGAACCAAATTCGTTTTTCTGAGAAGAAATTGTTTCACCCACCACTTTTACCTCCACCTCAGCATTGCGCACAACATCGTTGACAACTACATCTTGAATGTTCACCTTGTCCTCAGTCTTTGCCTCTGTGACATTAGTAGTTTCAGACGACGATGCAGCCATCAATATCTCCGAAGGAGTTACAAGGTGAGTTGGATGCTTGAAGATTATAGGTGGATTAGATGCACTAGGCTTCTCATCTGATACTATTTGCTTCTCATCATTCCTTGAACCATCTTCTGAAGAATGAATATCAGAAAAATTTGCTCGAACAATGTCCATTTGTCTGTCAACTGGATAATCCGCAACCAGTTGATTTCCAACATGGTCACCAAGCTGGGAAGTAGGCTCAAATCTATTTACCAGACTATGAAAACCAGAGGGCTTCTTAGACAACCTAGGACTAGGAGGGAGTGGTGGTGGTGATGCAACGCAAACAATATCAGTATCGCTTGCTGTTGATGCCAAAGCAGCAGGAGCAGATTTAGAATCAACATTCAAAGTATTAAACTCTTGTGCAGTGTTTGTCTCCATAGAATGTGGGCTTGAAGGATACCTCAATGCAGTTGAATCTTTGGAGCTACTAACTTGTGCACTTGGTTTTGGAACTGAACCATAAAGGGGTAATTCAGAAGGTTTAGTTCCAGATGAATCAAAAGCATCAAAGCCTTCAGTGTTACCTGCATCATATGAAACACTTGAATCCGACTTCTCGAAGCCAGTATTTTCCAACAGTGGTGGGATGCACTGGCTTAACTCCAAAGCATATTGCTGGATAGCCTGTGTCTGAACACAATATATTTTGACAATATGTTCATCAGGAGGATCACTTGTCCCAGTAAAACTTAATATGGGCATAGTGACAGTGAACTCTGCTATGTAATCCATGCGTGTTGCAGCTGGACAAGAACCATATTCTATGTGTACAGCATATATAGCATTTCTCTTAGCATTTGCAAGTAAGAGAAGGCCTGCTTGAGATAATGCAGCAACTTGATTGAAGAATGCTTCTTCAGTTTGAGGTTCTGCTGAACTCTTCAAGTCTAATGCCTGGGTACAGGTCCATTTTTCAGTATTGCTTGGAAGCAGCCAACCTTCTTCACTAGCTGATGTCCAAATTTTGATTTCTTGATTTAGGGGCCCCTGGAAAAATTGTCAAAATATTCAACTAAGATCAATCAGATAAAAAGATATTCGACAGAATAACAAGATGTCAGATGGAAAAGTAAATCAGAAAATACAATCTCGAAATTAAAAATTAGAAAAAAAAAAAAAAATGAAACACCATTTAAGATAGACCGAAGTCAAAAGGTAAATGCATGACCCTTATGTCATACCAACCAGATCAATAAGACTTTGCACAACTATGAACTTCCTATCAACAATTCAGCACGCAACAAATAGGAAGAAGCATTATACAGTCACAGTGATAAAGCAAGAGAGAGAGGGAACACAGCAACCATTACCCCTGTAATGAGTATAATATGATCAGGTCGGTGATGCGAGTTCAGGAATGTAGCTGAATAAACAGGTTGGCCATCATGTGGTCTCAACACTGCAAGTGGCACTGCCTTGCGGTCATCCCATATCTTTATCTGTTGCATAACATAAGCTTCTAAGTAAAGCATTCCAGACATAACTGCATTTAGTCATGTATTCAACATGAAATTTCAGCACTAGACAACAAGAAAACCAAGCTTTTTAGTTCCATGACACTGCCACAATGAAACGCAGAGACCATGCAGATAACCACAAATCAATATAACAAAATGAAGAGTGAAAATACATACCGTGCCATCAGTAGAAGCAGAAACCAATCGGGTAATCATCCATTGACACATTGATACATCAGTAACTTCTCCATCATGTTTACCGACCAACTGAATCCCATCAATCAACTTGTCAATAGGACATTGGAGAGGTGAAGGTGCATCAGTTGAATGGACTTCACTCTTCCCAACTTTCATAGTATCAATTCTCAGAATGTGTTTTCCAATCCCTGCTACCAAAACTTCCTGCAAAATGAGATTGGAATACTTGTTGGCAAGAAAACAGTAGCAACCCTCTCATTGGGAATGAAAACTAAAAAGTTGCATTACTTGTTTGTGCCGGTGCCAACAAATGCGTGGATGTAAATATTCCTCGTCACCTAATATGTGAACAGCAATAACTATCTTTCCTGTAATCTGCGGCTTATCTTCTTCATCTGGACCTTCAGATATCTTCCACACAAATACCCGTCCCTCTAGACTCACGCTGCATAAAAGTACATCACCAAGATGCAAAAAGAAGAAAAGCAGTGTAATTACCAATTAAAGAAAGACAAATACCTAGCCAAAAGGTGAACATCCTCAGCAAAAAAAGCCATGTCTGTGACCCTCTGAGTGAAAAGAAAAGTAACTTGGATGAATAGACAATAAGCCAAAAAAAAAAAGTCTAACCAAACTGTATTTTTAGCTCCATTGATACCAGCTCTCAAAAATTCACCAAAGCACTCATTAGACGTGCAAATTTTAACGCCCATACTTCCAGTCATGATACATCCTCCTTAAATAAATACTCATGTCCTTTGCAAAATAAGCAAAAGCAAAAAGTGAAAAAAAAAAAAAAAAGAAAGGTAAATTAAGCATCACAGTGATCCACAAGGAGTACAGTAAGCAACAAAAGCTTGGCCTACCTGAACTAAAATGCAATTTATTTCATATGCTAAAGATACCACGATTTAATCATAAACATGTCAAGTTTGCAGTCATGCACTTCAACACCACCAAACTCTAACCTCAATTCTATTATCACATTCATTTCAATCCAATGAACGACAATAAAAAAGCTAATAAAGTTAAAGATCTAAACCTGGCTGTGGCCACGAAACAAAGATCTCAAAGCAGTGTTTATATTAAGAATCCTAATACTGCCTCCTTTCAGCCCATAACAAATGTAAGACTTATTAACAGCAATCTGCCTGCCCAGTACCAGCTGAGGGTCAGAGCCATACTTTGTTATAGGAGTCACCTCGAGCTGCGGCTGAACCTCCCCAGACAGCCTCGTATCGATATCATAAGCCACCTGAGCGCCTAATAGCCGCCTGCCCTTGGGCAGTTTGCAGCTTGGCACCCTTAAAGGTCCCACATTAGGACCCCCAGAGCCCAAAAACTCTGCAGGCGGTGGTTGCTGCTGTTGAGAAAGCTGATTTTGAGGTGGGACATCTGGGTTTTGAGGGGAGGAATTGATAAGGGCAAGAATTTGGTTGCCAGCATTGTAGGGGCTAACGGGAGGGGCAGGAAAGGAAAGGGGTTTAGCATATTGTGGAGCGTTTTGGTAATTTGGGAGGGGAGTAGAGGAAGGAGGCATGTAGAACTGGTGATAATGGGGGTGAAAGAAAGGAGGAGAGGATGGAGGATAAGAAGGAGGAGGTGTAGGATAAGCAGAAGAGAGATTTTGTGGGTGGGGGCTGTTTATGGGGTTTGAAACTGTGGGTTTAAAGAATTTCTGCATATCAAAAGGGATGTTTTGATTCTGGTTTCCTGTTGAAGCCATCTCACAAAGAAAAAAAGAAAGGATCCTTTTTTAGTTCTTCTGACAGAGAAAAAAAAAATGAAAGAAATGCAATCTTTATACAATTAAAAACATGGGGTATTTGTATTTGTGGCAGAAGTGAAGGATCTGAGTAAAAAGAAAGGAGAATTTTGAGATAGCTGAAAAGAAGAAGAAAGAAAGAAAGAAGCTAGTCCCCTGAATGAATCGGAATGGGGGGGGGGGACTTGGGAGTGAAGATGTGGGAACTTGGGAGAGAGAGAGAGAGAGAGAGAGAGAGAGAGAGAGTAATATGGGGCTAAAGAGGAAATACCATTTTTTCTTTTATTGAAAGAATAAACTTTCTTTGTGGGTTTGGATCTAAATCAAGTAAGGTTAAAAAATAAATAAAAACTCTAATATTAAATTTGGGAAATTTATTTTTGAAGATAAGGATATATGGATAACCATTTTATTATTACTTCAGGCACCCAAAGCGTGTGTTTGTTCCTGCACTACAAAGGTTCTGCAATCAAGTGGGGTTAAGACTAAAAATCTATACCTTCAGATTAAAAGAATCCTTTTAATGATTTTTCAATCGGTAATTATCATTAAAATAATTAATTATTAAGAAGGAATTTTTTTTTTAATTTTTGTCACTGAAGCAATAAATATTTTAAAAATTGATACTCAACATTATTTAATTTATTTTTTTAAATTTAAATATTTCATACTTAAATATTGTATTTAATATTTGTAGTATATTTGTATCAAATTCGAATATAAACCTTTAAATACTCATTATTCAAATTTGCTTTGACATTTTTTCGGATGATGTCGAATATTTAGATCCATTATATATTCAAATATTTATACAGTTAACAGATTTAAATATCATAGACTATTCAAGATCCATTTACAAATTTAGTTATTTTCAGTTGTATATTTTTATTTTTTTAAAAAAATAATTTAATAAATTTTGATATTTGATGGATTTGAATTTTGATAAATATTAATTAAAGGCCGATTTGGATAGTATTGTGAGTAAAATTTTTTGAAAGAATTACAAAATTACTTAATAAACAAAAAATATTTGTAATTTATTATCATTATCATAAATAATTATTAATAATGAAAAAAGACATTTTTTTGTGTAACTAAGAGAGAAAAAGTTTTAAAATTAGTAAAAACAGAACCGATAAATAAAAATATTTATTATTTATAGGTATTACTATAAATAATTATTAATAAGTAAATAAAAAATATGTAAAAAAATATTTTGCAATTATTTTTCATCCTTTGAGAATAAAAAAATAGTAGAGAAGTAGTTAGCCGATTTGAACTCCTATAATAGAAGAAAGTGAAATATAATTGGTAAAAAACTATATTTAAATATTATATTTTATGAATTTTTTAATCGAATTTAAAAAATAGTTATTTTATAATTTTTTAAAAAATTGATTTTTAATAATTTTTTTATTTATGAAAAAGATATGATTTGAAATAATTATTTTTTATATTTAAAAATAAAATTATTTATTATTTAAATATATATGGAACCATTATAGTTGAGAGTTGTTTTACTCCCATTGGTTTCACTTTGATTCTAAAGAACTCTTTAACAATTCTGCCTCACCTCTCTATGCGAAGCATGATTGAGATTAGAGATGAGAAGCCTATTTGTTGGAGGAATTTGAGCCTGAAAATGTTTTCTCTAGTAGGCCAAAAGCCCATCTCACAAAGGCCAACCCTAAGAAAAGGCCCAATCCCATAACTCAACTAACCCAATCACCATCTCAACAGCATCAACTGAGCAATTCCCATCCAAAATCCTTGAATCCAAAAGTATAGCTCCTTTTATAACCAAAGTTGCTCACTTTCGAATTGTTTTGTGGATTGTTAGGTCAAATTGTAAGGCAATTTGAAGTTTTTTCTTTTGTTGGATGAGATTTGTAGTTCAAAAGGGTAAAGAAACAAGCAAGAAAGAATCTTTCCCCCAATCTTTTGAAACTTCCCTTTTATTGCTTACCTTTTAAGCCAGCCAACGCAATCAAATTTAATTTCAATTCCCCTAACGTCCAAGTATTTTCAAGCAGTCCAAATCCCTCACTTTCCTTTCCCCTTAACTCTCACGTTTTTCTCTCAGATCCAGAACCCACCCACATCTCTCTTTCTTTCTCTTTATAAACACCCTAAAACCGAAAACCTCAGATCAAAATTCCCCAGAAAAAAAAAAAAAAAAAGGCAGAAAGTTTTCTCCATATTTGTTCCAAGACTAAAGAAGATGTGTTGTGGGAGCAGAGTATGCATGCTGTGCACATGCCTGATTCTGGTGGTGGTGTTGATTGGGTTTTTGTTTGGGTTTGGGGTTTTCAAGAATGGGTTTCACAAGATCAAGGATACATTGCATGAGGATTATCATCCCTGTGATCCTAAATTCTCTTCTTGTGGAAGGCCTTTCTTGGGTTATGCAGCTACTCCTCCTTTCTAGATTCTAGGACCCTTTTTTTTTTTTTTTGGTTAATTTCATATTATAATTGGCTATGGATTTCTTTCTTTGTTGGGATTTATGAACTTTAATTCTATTGTTATTTGTTTGTTAATAATGTGGTATTATGTTTATATTAGTTTCCTGGATTTTGTCTTTGATGTAGAGATGTAATCTTTTTAACTTTAAACTTTGTTTTCTTTGTTTCTTTTATGTGATTTGATTTTTAATCATCTTTACAAACGAGATAAGCAAGCTTGGAGATTGGTTGACCTTGACGCCACCATTGCCAGCAAACACATCAAAGTCTTCAACTTTTTTATCAAATTTATTGATGGGTGTTCCATAGTCCCATCTTTGAACAACTATACCACCAACCTTAACAAACATACGCTGTTTCAATGAAATTTGATTAAACTGTGAAAACTATACTAAATCGATCTTGCTTTTCCTTTAAAGAAGAAAGTTAATCAGGGAAAATAAAAAAAGGGTAAGGATAGCAGAGTGTTAGAAGTCTTGATCGCTTTTACTCATTGCATTGGCCTTAGATTCATTGAGATCCTCTATGCCATGCCCTACATAAGCCTTAGTCCAAATGCTCAAAAGATAAGAATAAAATATTATACGAATATATGATTATATAAATATAATATATATAATGTAATTAAAAGATAAGAATCAATGAGTTGACAATATAAAATATAATTATAAGAATATAATATACATAAAATAACATAATGTAATTAAAGTATAATATAATATAGATATATATTTCAAAATTTTTACAATAAAATTTCATAAGATACATTAATATAATACAGAGATACGAATTATAATGTTGTCCACCTTGTGAGCCTTGAGACTCTGTATGTAAATATAGCAGGTACTAATTTGAAGGCAGGGTATATTCTATTTCTAAAGGAAGATAGGGCCTCCGAATTGACATTTTACAGATTCATTGATTCTTATCTTTTGAGGGTTTCTAAAGCAAAATGTGAGATGGTGATCATCTAATCTTAAAAGAGCAACAAAGCACCTAAAAGTCCATACTTACTCGAAAGGTCAACAATTCTGAACTGCGAGGTGACGCGAAAAGGTTTAGAACTTGACTTAAAAATAGTTAAAAGAAAAAAAAAAGAACAACTTTTATAACGGGTCTTGTTAAATGAATCTTTAAACCCATGATTCATGAAGTTGAGAATCTTGGATTGGGCTAGCTTAGATCTTGGGCCTCATCAGGAGATCGTAACAACAACAACATGTCATGCGAGCAAGTACCAAACTTTACTCCGCAGTGTAGACAATAATTTGCGTATCTGCTTCGGCACGAAGTAAAAATGAACAGAACAGAACAAAACAGAAACTCTTCCGCAAGAAACAACTAGGAACATGTTGCAAGTCCAATTGAAACAAAGTAAAGCCCTGTCCTTCCCTTTACTTTGCAGCTACTACTCATTAGTAACCGCCAAACTTTCATTAAATTAAACCCAACAGGTAGCAGGAGAAAACACACGCAGAGGAAAGAAGATCCAAAACCAAGGCCAGGATGAGAATTACTGTAATGACGGCTGATGAACAGATCCTCAGCTTAGATGTTGATCCTCATGAAACTGTTAAGTACCCTTTTATTCTTTGTTTATTCTTATTCTAAATCTCTATTTCTTTGCTGATTTTTTTTCTTGTTTCTGATAGGTTGAAAATTTGAAAGCTTTGCTGGAAGTGGAGGTCAGTCTATGATACCCTTTGGTTATATATGCTTCCTTTTTAATTAAGTTTATCCTTTCGGGATTAACTGGGTTTGTTTTCTTCCGAGGTTTTTTTTTTTTTTTTCCGAAAAAGTTAACCATTGAGATTCATTAGCCTATATATAGAAGATTCAAATTTTCCTCTTTTTTTTCTCAAAAAGAAGTTTTCTTTATATATTTGGGCGTTTTGAGAGTTTACTGTGGAGCTATGCTTGTGCTGATTGGTTAGAATATGTTTGGTTTTATGGGCAGACAAATGTGCCTCTACAGCAGCAGGAACTTATGTATAATGGGAGAGAAATCAAGAACTCTGAGAAATTGAGTGCACTGGGTGTTAAGGATGATGATTTAGTTATGATGGTCTCCAGTGCTGCTGCAAGGTAATTTCTGCATTGGTTAGTCAATTGCTTGTTTCTTTCTTTTTTTTTTTTGGGGGGGGGGGTTCTTTTGAAATGTCACTACTGGTTTTTTGAAGGGTTCTAGTATCCAGAATTGACCTGGATGCCAATTATGAGATTTTTAACGTCGCTCCTTTTCTATATTTTTATTTCCTGGAAAGAAACCTTCTCATTCTTTTATTCTTTTTATTTTGTGTGTGTGTGTGTGTGTGTTGTTGATTGGTAAATATATGAATCATTTGCAGAGCATCTACCAATGATTTGAGTTTCAATCCTGATGGATCTGCTGTGAACCCTGGAGCTTTCCAACAACACATTCAACGTGATTCTAATCTAATTGGACAACTATTTCAGACTGACCCTGAACTTGCACAATCTATTGTTGGAAATGATCTCAACAAACTGCAGGACATTCTACGAGCACGTCATCAACAAAGATTGCAATTGCGACAACGAGAGGAGGAGGAGATTGTGAGTAGCTTCTCCTTATAGTCTGTGCCTATAGTTGGTTGTGTATCACTGGTCAAATGCACACACTACTTTCTTGTGTTTTGCTTTATTTTATCATTAATTGTCAGAAATATCGAGAAATTTTTAATTCTAAAAAAGCATAATTCTACTAATGATAAAGTTATATTTCCTGATCATCTCTGTGATTGATACTCTTTTTATTTTATTTTATTTTATTTTGCTCTACAGGCTCTTCTTGAGGCCGATCCTTTTGATGTTGAAGCACAAAAGAAAATTGAAGCTGCCATTAGGCAGGTTAGTTTTCTGCAACATCCTACTAATCTAACTTAATTGGAACCTATTTGCGTTTGAAATGAATCGTATGTTAATTTTCTGCAACCTTTGTGAAATGACAAAGGTTGTTGTATCTCTATACTTATCACTCATTTTTCTGGTCAGTATGATCCTTGGGCTATTTGACCTTTTCCAATATTGTAATGCAGAAAGGGATTGATGAGAACTGGGCTGCTGCCTTGGAGCATAATCCTGAAGGTTTTGCAAGGGTGGTATGTAGCCGTGTTTCCCTTATGAAGTATACCTATAAAAATTTATTTCTTTCTTCGCTTTAATAATTTAATGTTTCTTGTCTTACTAATCAGATTATGTTGTACGTGGACATGGAGGTTAATGGTGTCCCATTAAAGGTAGAAGCCATGGCTGGTCCTGCATGTATATTGCACAAGGGTCATCAATAAGGACTGTAGCCCTTAGGTTCTATCATAATTCATACCCTTTGCATTACATTCTCTTTTACTTCCCAGAACAATGTTCATCATCGGACAATTCTTTATTCTGCACCTTTGAAGAAACTATGTTGCAGTAATGTTTTAGTTGAGACTCTGTATGGGTCATCATTATGGACTGTAGCCTATAGGTTCCATCATATTTCATACCTTTTGCATTACATTCTCTTTTACTTCCCAGAACAATGTTCATCATGGGACTATTCTTTATTTTTGCATCTTTGAAGGAACTATGTTGCAGTAATGTTTTTTAGTTGAGACTCTGAATGATCATAATATTATTCTTTCACATATACCTTGATGTTGAATATCGGACTCTGAGAAGTTTATTAAATTTGTTACTTCTATCATTTTTTTTTTCAGGCATTTGTTGATAGTGGTGCACAGTCAACAATAATTTCAAAAAGCTGTGCTGAGCGATGTGGGTATGTGCCATAAACATTTTTCTTTTTTGCATATCTAGAAAATCTGTTTGCTACATAAGTCATCATAGCACAATTGAATTAATCCTTGAAATATTCCTCTCCTTCCTTTCTCACGTGGGACAAAAGTGTGGGGGGTTTGTAAATTGACATTATTGTCTGGCTTCTTGAAAATGGTTTTGATAACATTGACGTAATGTTTCCTTTCTGTTCTTTAATTAGTCGTGCAATAACACTTGTCTTTTCATAAAACTTCAAAACCAACGGTGTTTATCTTGCTCCATTTGTGTTGACCTCTCCAGATTGCTGAGGCTTTTAGATCAAAGGTATAAAGGTATTGCTCATGGGGTTGGCCAATCAGAGATACTGGGACGAATACATGTTGCTCCAATCAAGGTAGGATGCATACTGGTTTTGTAGTATAACATTAAGTGTAATTTTATTTTTCCGTTTTGGTTTCATTTTTTTTAATGAGATTTGTCTGACAAAAAGTGCTTAACCTATGTCTTGTTTATTAGGCTATAAATGTCATTACGTAACATACACATATTCGTAATGACTAATGCTGCATCCAAATTCTTGGTTTGTTTCATGTTATCATAGATTGGAAATATATTTTATCCTTGCTCCTTCCTGGTTCTGGACTCTCCCAATATGGAGTTTCTTTTTGGATTGGATATGCTCCGTAAACACCAGGTAGCTTTTTCTCTACTTAATATCCTTACACATCCAATTATTTTAGTTCTTAAATTTCTTAAGTTGTGCAATATGCGCAGTGTATTATCGATTTGAAGGAGAATGTTCTTAGAGTTGGAGGAGGAGAAGTTTCTGTACCATTTTTGCAAGGTTGGTGACTTTAGTCAGTATGTTATGCAATTGTTCCTGAGTTATCAGTTACAATGTGATCATTGGTGTCAATCTTTTACGTGTCTTTGTGCTACTGAATTTATTTTCTTATAATGGAAGTTATCCAAGTATTTTCTCTTCTCAGAAAAGGACATCCCTTCTCGCTTCCTTGATGAAGAAAGGAATTCAAAGCAAGCATCCAGCTCAGGAGCTGCTGTAAGTCCTTTTATCTATCTGTTACAGCATATTTTAACTCCATTCAATGGTGCATGGTTTTTCTAATAAATGACTATACAAATATATATATATATATATAATATTTCATTCTATATACTATTGTGACAAATAAATTAGTAGTTTCGCCTTATCAGCTG
>JBBYHK010000016.1:4807276-4822995 GCA_038382065.1 Adansonia grandidieri | reverse complement strand
ATGTAATGTAATGTAATGTAATTTAAGGTTCATAAAAAACCACTAAATTATAAACTGCTTCCAATACTCTCACAATCCTTTCTTCGGAAATTTCAAGCCTTAGCGAAGGCGGTATCACCTTATTGTATGGTAGCTATATCCAATTGATTAAAAACCAGAAATATTTCTTCCTTCCATCTATGTGTAGCTTACTTTCATGGTGGTGCAGCCGGAGCTAGGACAAATTTATAAGTTTTGCTAGGATGGGAGTTGAAATTCATGTCACCACCAAAGCCATATTTGGTGCGATAGCCTGGATAGTCAGTGAAATGGAATGGCACCTCTTGTATAAGCCTCAGCCCGACAGCGGCACCCAGACCTTCTAAATTCCAGGCAAGAAAGAAACCATTGGATTTGTGTGAAACATGAATTTCACCATTCTCATCTATCATCTCTTTAGCATTCTTAAAAAACAAGCTCACCAGCAACTGATGCCGCCTACAAAAACAACCAATTATGCAAGGAATGAGATCGAATTTAATTTATTTATTTATTTCAAGCGCTGACCCTGTAAATAATTCGTGAAGATTTTCACGTACCGTTTCTGGTATTCACTTGGTTCATCAGAACACAATCCAGCAAATGGGAAGTTCCAAATGATTCGATCAAATTTAATGCCTCCAAGGGAGGAATGATTAGCCAGTCCAGTTGCATCCACACCATGCAAAACCATGCACCCCCTAGCCCTCAATTCATTGATATTGTACAGTGCCTTTTTATAATTTCTCAATAAAAATCCTGCAAAATGTAACTATCTTGTAACGCAATTCCTTTTCCCTTTTGTTTACTTTCTGAAATTGGCTTCCCTTTTCTCTTACTAGCATACATATTTTTTTTCTGTTCTTAGAGAAAAAAATAACAAATTTACAGAAATGAGAAGTGCATGCAATTTTTTACCTATAGAGTCCAAAGAAGTAGCAACCATGTTTGTTGCAGAACCAAAAGCTCTAGCCAAACAAGCTGAGAATGAAAAATCACCTTCTCCCACCAACAACATCTTTTGAGAACTGCAATAATGGTGTATCCGTCTTTCTGGGACTCGAACTTCTTCTTCTTCCAAATGTTCCACATTCAAGACATATTCTGAACCTTGCCTGTTCTCTTCCACAATATCAATGCATGTTGTGGTCAGATTTTGATGCAGTTTAAAGCAAAAACTTGCGTCAGTAATGTCACTTAAAGGATCAAACGACTCTGGTGTAGAAATGAGTAGGCTGAGGTGCTCATTTGGATCTTCACTTTCATCCCTTTGACGACAGAAACATTTTTTAATATAGCAGAAGATTTGATTAAAAAAGGAAAGAATTTGACCCATTGATCCTCTACTTCTTCAGAGAGCTAAGGGAGGTTTTCCTGGTAAATAGATCCAGCAATCAAAGAAACATACAATATTGAATTGATCAACTATCTAAACCAGAAGGTTGCAGTGTTGTCAATAATTTAATGTAACTTAAAAAAAAAAAAAAAACTTGAAAGAAAGAAACTTACCATTATTATAAGATCATATAGGAGAGATAAAAGCATTCATTAGTTGAAGAAGCAGCAATGGCAAGAAAAGTACAGAAATATAGAGCAAGTCTTTATGAGCAAAGAGGAAAGAATTTTCTTTTTCACCTAGGCTAAGTTATTCCTTCCATTGTGAATGTGGGGCAAAGGAGCATATCTTTGCATTTCATTTGGTGCAATCTCAAAATTAATGTGATAGAATCAAGCCTTAAACTTCTAATTTTAATTCAATTTACCGTGTACAATGGAAAACTAGAATTAGTTTGTACCACTGAACTTGATAAAATTAGTACTTGAGAGTTTGGTGTATCATCTGTGTGATTAAAAGCAAAATAAGATACAGAATTTGAGAGCTGAGTGGAGAACCATATAATATAAATTCAAAAGGAAACCCATTTCTATTAACAAATATAATTTAGAAGTGGCAATGAGGTCGGTTTGGACGGATTTTGGTCAAGTCTTTAGGGTTTGAGTTTTTTTGGGTTTGAATTGATTTGAGTTCAGATATATTTCGAGTTTGGGTTTGGGTTCTTTTAGGTTTGGACCAATTCGGGTTTGGGTTGGGTTCGAGTATGTTTTACATTATTTTTTATTTTATGTTAAATATAATCATTTTTATGTAATTTTGAATTCTAAGCCTATGCCTAAATTTGGCCTAGTCTAGCTAGAAAAAATATTAGTTTGATTCTATGGACCTAGTTGTGACCTGAAAAATTTTTAAACTTAAAACTCGAGGTGAATTTGGCCTGGCCCACCCATTTAAGCATAAATCACTGTTTATAATATTAAAAAATTATTTTTATTTAAGAATGTATATATTTTATAATTAAATTTAGATAAAAATTTATTATTTTGTTTAAAAAATAATATTTTTGGTTGAGCATGCCTGAAACTTAATTTCTGAGACCCAAGCCTATTAGACTGGGCGAGGTGTCTGGCCCGTGGGTAGTTGTAACTGTTAGTCTAACATGTAATTTTTTTTATTTATGATGTAGTATTATTTATTATGGCTTTCATATTTTTTTAATTTACTTTATTACTTTTTTATACTATTATCATATTCTAATTATCAATTCTTGAAATAATAATAATAATAATAATAATAATAATATTCAAAAAAGTATTCAAAAGTTTACTACTAACATCCATTAGCTCTCAATATTTAATGAGTTTAACTAATTAAATTTTAAAAAAAATGTGATAAATGGGTGATATACTTTATTGATAATATTTTTAAAACTCATGATATGATTTACTTTTTGATAAATTATTATTTTATCATACAAGGGTTGAACAACCTCTCAGCTCAATTGGGCCAAAGCTCAGGTTCTCATATTTTTATTTTAGACTAATCCGATCTGACTCGGAATAATAATTTTAAATTAAAATAACATATATTTTATTTAAAATTAATTATAAAATATATAAATATTAATAAAAATATTTTTTTGATTTGATAAACAATAATCATGGCTTAAATAAACAGGTTTAGTCACGTTTAATGAGGGCCTAAGCTTGAGATTTTAAAAAAATTTGAGCCGCGGCTGGCTCGACTCTTGAGTGGGTTTAATCATATATAAAATATAATATAAAATGTAAATTAAGTTTTTAATATTTAATTAAATTATTAAAAGAATATTAAAATAAAATTAATAGTTAACATTTTTGCTTTATAAAAAATTATTTAATTATAATTTTATCATATTTATTTTTTGTATTAAATTTAGGTTCGAGTTCTTTCGGGTCTGGGTTCCTTTAAGTTCGGGTTTCTTCAAGTTCGGGTCATTAACTTTTTGATCAAATCGAATATAATTCAGTTCGAGTTCAGATTCAGACTCAAATTTTTCAGACAAGTTTTCAAATTCGAATCTATTTTATCATATTTAATATAATTGTAGGATAAAATTATAAAATTTTTAAATCAAAATAAATAATACATAGCAAGTTGAATACGAGCTACCACGTACATAACATAGAATAACAACATCAAAGGCATTCCAGGGTCTTTGACTGTTGGTCTTCGAGGCCTGGGACCCTGCCTTTTTCTTTGCATTACATCCAAATTATGTGGGTCATATTCCCAGCCATATGTAATCAGTGAGGCTGTGGAATGAATTTGTCAGTTTTTTTTTTTTTTTTTCGGTCTTTGAATATGTAAATATTAGAGGAATTCCAATCAAAAACTCCTGCTGGGTTTTGATGTGTTAATGAAGCCAAATATTCCTGGCATTTTCATTTTTTTTCTGTGTATTGTCATTCTCCAATACGGTAACCATACCTTAACCTGCACAAGCAAGTACTTGCATGGTGTCTAGTGTTAAAGTTAGAAATTTAAATAAAAACCGTAATTTCATTATAATCAATATTTTATGATTTTAATTTTTTTTATCGATATTTATTGGTAAATTTACTATAATAGCATCAATTATATGTACAATCATATCGAAAACGGGTCCACAACTACCCTTTAAACGTCTGATTTGATTTCTTTGGGATAATGGGAGTTACTATGATAAATCTATGTAGGAAAAGTCTTCCTCCACAACAAGAATCATTTGATGGTAACTGATTGTAATTCATTTTCTTCCTTTCTCAACCTTGAAATGAGAGCCTTAAAAAGTCAAGATATGAATTCCTTTGGCAAATTCCTTTAATTTTAAGCACTTTTTCATGCCTTAACAAAGTTTTTATTTTTTACATATGTCGTTACTTAGCTTAATTAAATGAAATTGCTTGAAAAGTCTCTGTCTAGATCCTGAATGTTAAAGGTTCATTCTAATCCTATTCACAAACTAATCAAATCGAATCCAACCTAAGGTAATCTTTTGGTCCACAACAAGAAAACAAAAGAAAATGGCCAACGAAAGCTTTCTTGATCTCCTGTCCTGTATCAGAAAATTCTGGACAATCATATATTTAATAGCTTACTTTGTTTTAGAAAATAAAAAAGGAGTTTAACAGTAACTCCACTTTAATTGCATCAAACTGCAAAGATTAAGTTTTATCACCTCTAGAAGCATCATTTGTATTTGACATTCATTTTCGAATTAAGAAAAAAAATTTCTAATACAATGTTTATTTTGTTTAATATGGGGTTGAATGTGTAAACTATAAATACAAGCCTTGATCTAAAAGTAAGAACGTGTCAAAAGTAGAACCCCAGCCCTTGAATTAGCAGACAATCACATCATTGAGTCACTACTTGCCAGGCCCTATAGTAACAGAAACAAGTAGCAAGCTTAAGCACTAAGCACAACATTTTATATTTTATATATAATTATATATATATATATATATATTCAGCGGTCCTTCAAAAGAGCGCTGCAATTTCAAAAGCAAAAGCAAAAGCAATTCAAACATAAATCCCTGCTGTTTTCTATCTTTATATCTAATCTACTGCTTTTCCTAATCTCAAAACACTAGAGTATGCCACATTGGTCCTACATCCACTGACAAATCAAAAGCTTCTTTTTCTCTTTGCTTACTTTAATCAACTTACTCAATTTATTTAAGGAAACATCAAACATTCAAACTTTAAACTCTTATCTGCTCTCTTTTTTTATTCATTAACAAGTTTTTTTTTTTATCCATTGGCATTTGTTGAAACATGCGTTCCACCCAGCCTCAACCTCCTCCACCGCCTTCTCCGGCACAAAAGCAGACCCTTCCTGTCCCTCCAGCCCAAATTGTAAAATCAAAGCCATTTTTAAACCAACAAACTCCAGCTTCAGGAGAAACGGATCTTGACACCCAGAACTCAAGGGAAGTCAGAAAATCAATCCTACGACAGCCTCATCCTCGACGGACTAATCCCTTGATATGGTGTTGTGCAATCCTATGCTTGATATTTAGCCTTATTCTTATCTTGTTCGGAGTAGCAACTTTAATCATCTTCCTTTCCTTAAAACCAAGAATTCCTTCTTTTGACACTCCTAATGCAAGCCTCAATGGTATCTACTTCGATTCACCAGAATATTTCAATGGTGATTTCACATTCCTGGCAAACTTTTCCAACCCCAACAGGAGGATTCATGTAAGATTCGAGTATCTGGTTATAGAGCTCTACTTCCATGACAGGCTCATTTCAACTCAAGCTGTTCAACCTTTCTCTCAAAGAAGTGGAGAAGCTAGAGTAGAAGCAGTTCATTTTATATCAAGCTTAGTCTATTTGCCACAGAATCTTGGTGTGGAATTGCAGAAGCAGGTTTTGAGCAACAGGATTACTTACCGCATAAGAGGAACATTCAAAGTGAGAGCCAATATAGGTTTGATCCATTTTTCTTATTCGTTGCATAGTAGATGTGAGCTACTGATGTCTAGTCCACCAACAGGTGTTCTAATATCACATAGTTGCAAAACAAAAAGATGAACCCTTTATCCTTAATATCAAAGACATTCCATTTCTGGTGTTCCAATTCAGATTAATCAATTTTGATGTAAAGAAA
Source organism: Adansonia grandidieri (assembly GCA_038382065.1). Taxonomy (NCBI): domain Eukaryota; kingdom Viridiplantae; phylum Streptophyta; class Magnoliopsida; order Malvales; family Malvaceae; genus Adansonia; species Adansonia grandidieri. The sequence continues at coordinate 4,817,005 of JBBYHK010000016.1, read as the reverse complement.
ATTCTTGTAACTTCTAAGCTTCTCACAAATTGCAGCAACTTGAGCTCTGAACTTTTTCTTTTTTCTTCCTTCGGAACATTAAAATCAATAATCATGAAACTCTATAATCTTAATCCCTGTTGCTGTATACTTTAGGCAATTGGTTAAGGAATATGTATTAATATGATGATAGAATTAGTCACTGATTACTTCTAAGAAGAATAGTACAAGTCTTTGTAATTATAATCTATAATATAATCTCAAGCCACCCCAATAGATGAGAAACAAACCATGAGTAGACATAAATGCTTCAGTACTTGTAAACCTTAACAAACAAGCTCTCAGAAGCCAATCCACTAGTACTTCCTCCAATAGACTTCCCAACGGTGGCGTCAGAATTAGCTTTGCACCTCGATAAAAACGCCTCCCGTGCTCTTGCAACGTTCTCCTTCTTTCCTGCCCATGTCTTGAGTGTGCTTTGTTGCAGAGCTCGCCCGAATGAGAAGGTCAGGGCCCATGGTTTCAACACATCTAGCTTGTTCATGGCATCAAGATTCAGCGTTGCCTCTTCCTCACTTTGACCACCTGACAAGAACACAATTCCTGGCACTGCTAGGGGTACAGTTCGACGAAGTGCTGCGACAGTATATTCTGCAATCATCTGAGGTGAAACCTTTGAAAATATATGTATACAATTTTGAAGCCATCAGATCATGTAAAAAATACATTAAGAAATATATACGATCAAATTTAATATTCAGGACAAATGAATATAAAGTAGTCTACAATACCTTTGGGCTGTCAGAACCTCGAGAGACCATGTTAGGCTTCAACAGGGTGCCCTCAAGTAGAACATGGTAATCATTCAGGACCTTGTAAACTGCTGCAAGCACGGTTTCAGTTAGAGCAGCACATTTTTTAATATTATGAGACCCATCTGTTAGCACCTCAGGCGCAACAATGGGAACAAGCCCGTTTTCCTGACAAATGATTGCATAACGAGCCAAGCCTGTGCATTCTGCTGGATTGACAATTCAGATGGCTCATTGGGACCAATCTTGAGCACGGCACGCCACTTTGCGAAACGTGCAGCAGCTTTATAGTACTGCTGGCATCGTGCTCCTAAGGAGTCGAACCCTTGAGTTGTGGTCTCACCATTGGTGCCAGCTACGTCAACCGTACCCTTACCCACCTTGATGCCTGGAATGACGTTGTTTTCTTGAAAGATTTCAACGAAGGGTTTTCCATCAGATGTTTTCTGATAAAGTGTTTCTTCGAAAAGGATGACACCAGAGAGAAAGGACAAAGCATTCGGTGAAGTGAAAAGGAGCTCAGGGAGGGCTTGGCGGTTGGACTAAATGTTTTCAACGTTAATGCTAGCAAGACGCTTTCCAATGGTGCCCGTGCTCTCGTCCGCTGCCAAAATACCTTTGCCTGGCGTGGCAATGTACTTGGCCTTCTTGATCAGCTCCTCTGGAGAAACGGGAGCCACTAGTCAAGGTAGGATTAAGATTCATGAAGAAAATTTTATAGCCCGTACTTAAAGCAATCGGGTTTCCGATGTTGTTGCTGTTGCATGCAGATGCAGTGCATTCTTCGCTTTAAAACCTCATCTGTAAATTTTCATCACAAGGTGACAATGCCACCAGGAAACCAGTTTTTTTTTTTTTGCCTCGGATAGGATTTGTTCAAGGAAAGCTTGAGACAATTTAAATGTGTTCCACATTTATATTATAAGACAATTGAGAGAGAGAGAGACAGAGCTTACCTGCATACTTTCCAACAAAAGCCGACGTGGTTTAGGCTCGAGGAATATAATGGATATGAGGAAAATTACAGGACTAAATACAAAAGCAAATCCACGAGAGAACCACTACTCCTACATAAGATTAGCTCATATGGAAAATACTAAAAAGAACCCATCAACCATGAATTACGTGTCAAAAGGATAGCCCAAGGAAAATTATCATCCTCGGATAAAGCAATGAGCGACCACCTTCATGGCCAAGTGTCAGTTAAATCTGTTCTTTATCCCTCTCTTAAGAATGTATCATTTGGAATTGCAAATTGCTTATCCACTAACCTGTTATTTAGTAGGGGGAATTGGAGGGAACGAGAGAAGGCAACTCAATTCCTTTGGCTGCCGGTTCTATCTCCATCTCAGCCATAACCTTGAAGATGGAAAAGATGCTTCACAAGAAAGAAATTTTCTATCCAAGATGACAAAAATTATGTAAAATGAACGACAACCACGTACTCACATTGGTAGGTATCAGATTTTTTATTCTAATAATCATAGTTCAATTTTTAACAAACGTCAAGCATAATATATATATATATATATATATAAAGATATCTCAAAAAGAAAAAAGTGAAAGAATTGGGTTTTATAAATAGACATATCATGGGGAGGATGCTAAGCATTCATAAAGCTGTGCCTTAACTACTCCCCTGTAATACCATGAAAGAAAAGGCAAGTTGTTTTCTTTGTGTGGGGGGTGACTAGGCCAGCATATTCCACATTCCTGGCAACTTAGACCCCTTTTTCAAGTATTATCATACCAGATAATAGAGATATGTAAATGGCACCCCTAGTGTGACTCAAAAAGATTTAGGACAAAGAAAAAAAAGTTAATTTCAACAATCGGAACTCTAGATCTAATGAAGTCAAAATTGTTTCAAAACTGATTATGAGAAGTTCAACGTGAATCCTCCAGCTCAGCAGTAACTCAGCTGGGCCCGAGAGAAGATCTGGGGTTTGAAAAATCAGCAGCTCTGATTGAACATAGGGGCCACCGCCGCTGGTCAATCGTCATCTGTTCCGAAATATCGGTCTCCGAACTCTCCCATACCAGGGACAACACGGAAATCTTCGTTTAAACCAAGATCAATCTCAGATGTCACAATCTTTAGTCTTGGGAAGCTTTTGCAGACCACATGTACACCCTGAGGTGCCTGGGGAATCAAAGTGACATGGTCATATAAATGGAAATTATTCAAAAGATAACAGCTAATATTCATAAGGGCTTGAAGCAACAATAACTTACAGATATAAGATTGAGAAATATGATGTTAGACTCCGGTACACCCTTCTTTATAAGCAATGAAATAGCTTGAACAGCTGAATTGCCTGTAGAGTAGTTTGCAATATGTTAAAACCACAAAATTATGACATTAGATAAAATGAAGCATGACCGAAACAAACTCCTAGCTTTTGGGCTATGTGATTGGAAGTCAACAGGCAAGAAAAACTTAATGGTGTCCTTGATGGGATTATGGTTCTAGGTTAACAATCACAGGACTACTCAGGACTATGAAAAAAAAGAAAAATCGTAGAAGATGGTTATCAACCATAACAGAACAAACCTGTGCCTAGAATAGGATCAAGTAGCAGCACATGCCTTTTGGAGATGTCTTTTGGTAATTTTTCATAAATAAGCTAGTCAATCATCAAAGCATGAAAGAAAGGGTGAGAAAGTAGGCAAACAAACATGATTTCTAATTTGTGGAAGGCAGATCAGTTTACAAACCTGCTGACCATTGTCACCTTCCCTATGAATGAGAATCTTGCCAATCTTGATACCTTTGCAACATGCTCGCAAAGCATTCTCCATACTCTCACCACTAGCGTTAGTGTCAAATGGTCAGTAACTAATGGTTTAAAAAATGTGCATGGAGAGAGACAGTGACAATGTTACTCATAGCAATAAGTTAACAACATTGATAGACTCAACTTATATTGGAAAAGCAATTGCACTCGATATTTTAGACTTGACTAAGAGCTATCTGATAAATTTCCTCCAACTTCCCATACCCACTTGACCACTGTAAATTACAATTGTATTAGTTTTAAGTTCATATGTCTATTGCATATAGGAAGCAATTATTTTTAACCTTAAAACATCACCACGATGTCGTGCAATTCCCACCACAATGACACATCAATTTCTCATCATTACTCCCAAATATTTAGGCTCTTCAAAAACATCCCCATCTCCTTTCAATATTCGAAGAAGGTTCTAAATCATGCAAGCCATGGAATTATTGATAGAGTGCTTTAAGATTTATGACCAGAGTTGTACCTCCTAATAACAGAGACACCACACAACCTCTTACAGAAATCCACACCTGTATATACAGACCCTGCATGCACAATAACACCAATATAATAATTTATAACCACGAATTAGTCAATGAAATTATGAAAAACCATGACAACTGAGAGCATTACATAACCAACTTGGCGGTCACCCACAGTATAAACTCCATTCATAAGTACAAAACTCAATTCCAGAGAACATTACAACCGGATGATGTCAGAGAACAAATACAAACAATCAGATGTCTGACATACATCACATTAACATAGTACAAGAGCAAAATGGTAATCAAAGTTCTGATAACCCAAAAAGTACTTTATAGGAGGCCCAATACTAGATGAAGTAACATCAGCCTACCTGTTGGAGTGATCACCTGCTTTTCTGTAAATGGCAGATGTCCCAGCCCATGCTCAACAACCTGGAAAATAAGTATTCAATGAGTGAGAAATCTGACCATGTGAAGAAACCAGAAGACAAATCAATTGCATCTAAATCAAAATATTCCCACCAGACGAATCAGGCGATCAGCATAAAAAACAAAATCATGCTTCGTTGTTTGAGAGTCACGAATGAGGGTATGCATGCCTCGTACCTGCATAAATAAAAAAATTCATTTTCTTTTAAAATATGTACACTAATCTCTTCTGAATAGCTATTTGGAGCTCAATAAATTCAAAAAAATTGATACACCCTTAGTTAATTGAAGAAAACAAAAATACTATACCTGAAAAGTTGATTGAATGACATAGAGGTTTGGGTAGATTTTACAGAGGTCATGCTGGCCAAGCTTCGTCCTAATATGTTGCACAATTAAATCAATTGCTACATGATTATCTCCCCCTCGGGGAATGATGATATCTGCATACTTCTTTGTTGGAAGTATAAAGTCATCGAAAGCAGGTTTCACAAATTTTGAATACTGCATTAACAAATAACAGCATGTAAATATCAGCTGAAAAGAAGCACCTCCAAAAGAAGACAAAGCTGAAACATGATTAAATGAGAATAGAAAGGAACTTAAATTGTTGCATTACAGAATTCTCTCATTGTGTAAACTAAATAAATCCAAGCTTTAAAACTGCAATAATCTTAAAGCTGGAAACAGTTTGACAAGCTTATTTAGTAGTGCCCCAGTTCTATTGATTTTAGCTGGAGACAGGACACAACACCATTCCAAAACCTTAACGCAATTATCATGCCCCCATTCTTTAAAACAAAAATTTATCATGTCAAAGTATATAGTGAAGCACATGTAGACCTGATCAAGGACAGTACCAATATCTCTGCCCTTCTCAACAGTATCACGCCTTATTCTTCTTGCCAGTCGCACATCGGCATCTGCACTGAAAATTTTCAATGTGAAGTAATAGCCCAACTCAATAACACCAACAAAGCATCATGAATGATATGTTGCCTAATAAATGCAAGTTATTCCACTTAAAGTTTTCAGCAATAAATGATATATAAGTTATTAATTGTTGTTTTCTTAGCTGTGAGTTTTACTGCATCTAAATTAAACATAGCATAGCAATCAAACCATTCCGGTAATTTATCTGCTCCGAGCTATAGGAAGCTACAGATCTTTCAAAAGAAGGACACTGATACTGGGGGGTTTAAGAAACTCATTCTTATACTACAATCAGTGATATCATAGTAACACTTCATTGTCTACAACCAAATAAATGTAGTATTTAGGTAACAATAAGTTTTCATGCGAGGTAAATGCAGCCCGTAGTGTGATCAGCAAAAGAAAAGAGGTAAAAGTTTAATTAAATAACCTGCATCAACAAATATTTTCATGTTCATCAACTCTCGGACACGAGGGTCATGAAAAATAAGTATCCCTTCCAAAATTATAACATCTGAAGGATTAACCTGCAGAAAATTTTATGACAGTGAGCGTTTCTACCCTTCCAAAACAAATATGAGTTGAACTTTCATTACTAAAGTTCCTGTGCTATAGAAAAATTCAAAAAGTGGCTGTGAAAGACGTTTCCACCATTTATAAGGAATTATTAAAAGACTTCAAGAAAGTGTCCAAGATATAATAAATGTAGGTCCCATGTCATATTAACTTGCACTTCGAACTTTGTGAGACCTTACCCTTCTTGCAGGAAATACATTATTCTTATAACTCTTGAAATCATATTTTGGAATATCTACTGCCCGGTCATGCCTCAAGTTATCCATACAACCTAATAATTTCTCTGTGTCAAATGCATCTGCAGAAAAGAGCCAATATTATATCAACAAAATTAGAAGCCAACAGAGAGTGGAACCAAACAGCATGCACACAAAAACAGTCATATTTCCTGAAGACCATGAAGACATGCCTTTTTTGTTTGCTGATTAATACTTTAGTGCTCTCAGAACGTACCAAATACTTCATAATTTAGCACATGTGCATGATATCAAATGCTTAAAAATCAAATAAGACAACTAATTTCAGAAGTACCCTTGTTACTGATACAATATGTAGAGAACACTTTGTAAACTATTAAATAGAGATGAAAAAGAGATAGTTGAGTTTTATCAATTAATAAGCATAGTAATTCAGCAGGTCATGGTTTTCTAGATACTTTGGATCATTGTTATAGAAATACTCTTACCAGGATGGTCAAAATTGTATTCATGAACTCTTGCAAGTTCCTCTTCAGTGAGATTGTGATAAAAGGAATCCTGGCAAATTGTTCACATTAAAAATGTATCTGATTGGAGACCAATGGTTACTTGCAGTACAAAAACAAAAATAAGTAAATAAATAAAAGAGAGCTAAAAAGAGATCAGATCAAACTGCTAAAACTTTTCCTTCTGCAATGATGTTCAAAACTTCAAATGATAAAAACTCTCTCCTTTTTCTTTTTATGAACGATGGCCGACAACTTTATAATCCACTCAATGCATAGCCAATTCAAGACAGGAATAAACCAATAGTAGAAGAAAGACAATGATCCATTCTCACCATCATAGGTCAACAACAGAACAGACAGACAGAGTAAACAATTCAAAAATCCAATTTTAAAAAGAATTTACGAAAATAAATTTCACAACAGGCGGCAGGGGGAATGCGGATCAAATTCATACCCTTTGCAGAGCTTCAGTTATTGAACTTTGAAAATTCATGGGAATTGCAAATTTACATTGAAGATTTTTCACTATGTAACCTTTAACAAAACCTATATTTGGAACTTAGAAAAATACCTGATTAACTAATACTACACGCTGATCATGAAGTTGCTGAATAATCATATCACACACTGTAGTTTTACCTGATGCTGCTCCCCCAGCAACTCCTGACCCACAAAATAATAGCCAAAGTTAGATAAAATGAAAATCAAAAAGAGAAATTCAAAATATAAGTTAAAGAAATCAATGCAATAACCAAATACCATATAAGTATTAGTTCAGCAACTTTAAGTAGTTTTTGAAATATAACTCAAACAAATTGAATAAAAGGAAATTATACATCAGCATTATTAACAAGGCTAGTGTCTCAAGCACAATGAAACGAAAAGAGCTGATGTTTTGTAGAATATAATATTATGGCAATGCTTTCTTCAAAAATACAAGAAGGAAAGTGCTTGGATGTCCATCAAGTTTTTCTCAGCAATCTTATCCAAACTTTTTCACCAACAACTTTTGATCATTATTGCATCTAGAAGACAGCACGAGTAGTAGGAGAAAAACATTCACCATGTTCAAACTTACCAATAACAAAAGGTTGTTTATGCAAATTTGCAGTAGCCGGTGAGGTTGTAGGTTTCTCGATATGTTTTGAATCCAAACCATCCATATGGAACCCAGAAAAATGGACCCCAGAAGAGGCCTCTATCATATCCTCAACTGATGTAGAACCCATATGCTTAGACCTGCACATAAAACTTACATATCAGAAAAAAAAAAAATATATATATATATATATATAAAAGAGATGATAAAATAAGATGAAGCTAAATCTGACATAGACTCTTGCTTGATTGAATCGAGTCCTAGTCCATTGTTTTTCCCTTTCAAGAAGAAAGAAAATATTCATAGATACAATTTCCTTTCATACAATCTTCACAAGGAAGCATAGTTCTCCCCTCATTACACATTACAATTCATCTTTAACTAATTTAAACAAACAAAAGATAAAACAATTTGCAACCCCATTACAGAACATTCATTAAGAAGCAGAATCATCAAAGAAACAACCCCAGTAAGGTTCCTTCCTTTCTTCGTTTTTTCATATTATTAATCATTCCTAACTAATTGCCAAAAAGAAACATTGATTCAAGGAATTCCGCTTAATCACAAACATTCAAACACAAGCGCCACCTTTTGGTATGCCACATGAATCCAATCTCTAATGGAACAAAATAAAGCTATACTCAACAGAATTCAAGTGAAAACCACCAGTCCACCACCAAAAAAAGAAAAACAGTCTTTAGCTCCCAATCATAAGATAACGTATAACGTAATCCAATACTACGAAGCTACAATCTATATAATCACTTTAAGATCATCAATGATCACTACCCATTAAAACTAAATCTAACCCCTTTTGGAAGGATTAAAAATACCCGGATCAAAAGTAACACATTAAATGCAAAAAGAAAAAGAATTTCAAGCAAAGATTATTTATTTACCAAATCTCTCAACACAGAGCAAAGAAGCACAAAGTAAAAAAGATCAGCTACCAACTCAATGACGATTAGTGAACTAAATTTCCCTGATTTAATGGATTATTAGAAGGAAGGAGAGACAATTAGAGAGAGAGGTGGGTGACATGGGCATGATTGATTTCAAGGTATTTATACAGTTTAAGAGTGAGGGAGAGCTTGCCTTTGCATCGGCAAAGCACATTTGCATTTAGCACCCCAAGATCTGATCTTTAAGCAAAATAATAGGATTATTTACCATACAGCTATTCTATTGACAATTATATGCAAACTCACTAATTTCCATTTTGATTGGACTCTAAAATATCCTAATAAATAATAAACTTTTAATTGATAGTGTTGAATTTTTAATCTGATTATAATTTAATTTTTGATAATTTTAAATATATAAAAAAAAGGTGATAAATATGCCGAAATAAAGACTAATAGTGTAAATTATCAATATATAAGTCATTGGTTTTTAAAAAGTATTGCAAACTTGTGAATTATATGTACCTATTAAAAATTATTTATCATTTTTTAATTTTATTAAATTTTTAACAAATAATAATATATTTATCAATATCATTAGACATCCACTAATATATTCCTTTAATTGTGTTTTTTTTTTTTTCCTACTTCTAAACATCTAAAAGGACAACATTTGGTGGATTTTTTTATTTATTTTGGAAGGAAATTTTAATGCAATTTAATGTGTATTAAATACGTATTAGCAAAATAAGTAAGGTTTGCATAATACGTGTGGATAGATATTGCTAAAGATTATTTAATTATTATTTTTTAAAAAATAATAATTTTTAATATTATTTTTATTAAATTTAAACAAATGTATAATTTACAATATAATTTACCATCTAATTAAGAGCACCGCCCTGTTTTGGGGGAAGTTCACGTGGACAAGGTGAATGATTTTGATTGGTGAGATTTGTGGTTAGTAGTAGGCCCCACCGGCAGGTTGTGTTACCCAATCTTCAACGGCTATATGCGAA
>JBBYHK010000016.1:4763429-4798583 GCA_038382065.1 Adansonia grandidieri | reverse complement strand
TGATTGGTGAGATTTGTGGTTAGTAGTAGGCCCCACCGGCAGGTTGTGTTACCCAATCTTCAACGGCTATATGCGAAATGCCCTTTATGGTGGGCCCCTTTGGAATCTTCAAATTATCATTTTCACAGCTGTCTTATTCATATTCATCAGCCTATTTATTATCGCAAGCCTTTTCTTTATACTCACCGACTAATTAATTCGAACTTTAACCGCAACTACGATTTAATGAAGTAAATACCATAAAACATAAATATAAATATACGTTAAAATTTATATAATATAAATTATTATTACATTAAAAATATGTTTAAAATTTTAATGAGATATAAATAATGAAATTAAATTTTAATAAAATTTTAATTATTAAAAAAAATTAAATTCATAATATATATTAAAAATAATATCAATAAAAAATGCTCAATAAAATTTAAACCAAACTCACTTACATCGAAACAAATGAACTTATTCATTGAGCTAATTCTTTGTTGTTGCTACATATATGCATGTGTGTATGTATATATGGTATGAATAAACTTTATATAAATGATTTTAATATGATAAATTAATTAAAGCCAAGAAGAGGGTCCCTTTCAAATTTCTAAGTGGAATGGCAAATCTTATTGTAGGACTTTTTTTTCTTTTGCCTAAAGTTTAAGGTGAAGTTGGTTTTGATTTGTGGGTTATGAAACGGTTGTGGTGTCTAATTGTCTCCCTATTTTTTAATCCATACCAGCCCTCAATTTCTTCTCAATCAGAAATTAAAGTTTCATCTGTCGCCATTAGGATGCCATTAATCCGTACTCAGATAGTCGAATAAAAATAAATAAATTCAAACATTAATTAAGTTAAATAGATTCTTATATTTTAAAATTTATAAATATTTAAATAAATATATAATTTTTTAAATACGATTATGATATAAAATAAATATTCGAATGGTTGAATATAAATCGAGCATAGATAAACACTACACAAGAATCATGGTAGGGGCATTAATTTCTCGTATTTGGCGTGAATGTTAGCTAAGACTATAAAAGACTAGAGAGCGAGTTTGAGACTCGGTAGAAATAGAACATGTCAACGGCCTTTATGGCTTTAAAGGCTTTTAATCTATCTTTATTTTTTATTGACATCTCTGAATTTCATGACCAGCCCAACTTTAGTTGAGAGAATTTACCCATTTTCTTGTTCATTGGGCAGAGGTTAGCCCACTTCATATCCTTTGCATCAAGCTATGATTTAAGGCCCTTTTTAACGCTGATTGGGCTAACCCACTCACAACAGACTCCCATAAGTACCAGAAAAGACTTAATTTGTTTTATTGGGCTTTCACATATAGACCCTTATATATAAATGTTTGTGTGTATATTTTGATCCGATTAAACTGTTACAAATTTACAACGATAAACCAGGATCTCCCCCTTCAATGCTTGACCATAGCTTTTGCAAAGTTGAAGATTGCAGCCTGCATGCAAGACTGAATATATGGCACTATTTGCTAATCTAACAAGGACCAGATTTGACCTCAACACATTCCGCTGCTAAGTTTTGATGTAAGCATAAAGTCAGACACAATTTTTGTTGGTTTGAGCATCAACCCATTAAAAAAATTTTATAAAATTTACATTACTCGAGCTTAGATATGAGTATCCAATGTAGATATGCATTTGATTAGCTCTAACTAAATCAATTTGTCTAACCTTGCTCAATTTTGACAGAAAAGGTAAGTGAGTAGTAAGTGATCAAGGCATGCATGAATCATAGAATTTCCAACTTTCAGGGCGTAAATGGAAATAGAGTTGATAAAATTGAAGCAGTGAATCTCGTCAAGCCGTGAGGCTCTCTAACTCTCACGGCTTGGGATAATTGCATTTTTCATGCTCTAGCAATAAATCAATAAATCCTTGTAAGTGCTAACTAAAAATATTTCTAGTGATAATTTCATTTTTATATAAATCATAGTGTCAGTAATGGAGCTAAAAGGAATGTAACATGCGTGAATAATGGAAGGGACCCAAACAATCATGCTTTCTCAGGCAAAAATGCAATCTTTAATTCTGTATAACACACACAAAGCAAAGAATAATGTTCTTGTATATATAAACAGTAACTCAAAATGAAAAAGGAAAAGGAGAAGCTACAAATAGTCCACTTCTTTTAGTTTTCAAATGATGTAATAAATTTGAGTAAATTATTAATTAAAAACATGAATATTACAATGGCAGACAAAACAAGGTAAAGAAGATATTATTTATACATATATATATATGTGTGTGTCTGTGTATTTATATTCATGAGTGAGAAGTTGGAACAATTAAAACAAAGAAGTTACCAGTTATAGTTTTGTCGTGTGTTCTTGTCCATCTAGCTATGCTATGAGTCATTCTATGTTTGAAAGACAAAAGGAATAATATCTTCTTTTCACCTTTTATAATTGTCATTTCATCCTTTCAAATGCACTAACTTTTTGATTATTCCAATGTTTTTTTGTGAAACATAAGGTATCATCACAATTTTATTTCGTAATAAATATTTCATAAATATAAATTTAATTTATATATATATATATCATAGTTAATTTTTGTAATTTTTAATGTAAATCGAGATCTTATAAACTCTACTATTAAAATATCATATTCCCATCAAATCCAACAAACACACACCGTTGGGTTGAGTGCCTGTTTCCTCTAATAGTATCATAACAATCACTGGTTGGAGGATGAAAACTTAGTACTATATCACTGGAGTCACTTCTAGATATTTGATGAGTAAAAACATTAAGTGTTATATAATGAGAGTCACTTCTAATAATCTTGATGCCGAATGTGATTTTGATTTTGTGCGTTGTATTAGATTTGATGAAACATTAAACTTTAGCAAAGATGACGTGCATAAACTCGAATCTACTAAAAATTTTTATGACCATAAAGATGTATTCTTACCCATTAAAAATTTAGAATCCGATTTTATGAACTGGAGAGGCATATTTTTATGAGCACTGACATCTCAGATATTGACTCATATAGTAAAATCAAAACACGCATTATATATCTAAGACTACGTTTGATAATTAACACTGTGACCGTGAGAGTCCTTTTTTAACCTGTCTTGAAATGTTCATTGCTTTCTTTTTTACCATCTCTAACATTACATTTTTACATGCTTATAAAAGAAGTTTTCTAATCAATTTCATCTCTCCTTTAATGTTGCTTAACTAGCCAGCCAGCCAAAACTAAAGCAGGTAAAAAGCGAACGTTAATGGGGTACAAAATGTAAAAAAGCTTCCCTCCGCAATCATTTGAATTGAGGGATCCAACGTTCCAAATTGGACCTTAGACTACTTTTGCCTCTTCTTCGTTTCAAAAAAAAAAAAAAAAAACATATCCCCAACGTATCCTTTCATTTTTCCTTTTTTGCCTTTATTCCATGGAGGAATAATGTGCTTCACAATGTGTGAAATTGGGGCCAACAACAGCCCACCAAATAGAAAGATGTAATAAGCAATTCGAAAAGCAAAACAAAGAAAAGTAAAGGGTTGAATTGGTATTTAATATTCTCAAGTGAATCCATTGACATTTCTCACCAACTACCCTGATTTATTCGTCACCAATCGCTAGAATTTTGCCATATTTTGGCAAAAATAATAACAATAGTTGTAGTTACTAGTGAGACAGTTACATCATGAACAAATGAAATTACTGATACAATAAATGCCACAAACTATTTTGGTGTTAACTGGTAATTGGCTCCCAATACACGAGATGGCAACAAATGGTACCACAAGTTTTTGAAAAACAAAGCAACCCTAATAAATTGGCATACTTTGTTAGAGTGATCAAAAAATAATGAAGTTGAAAAGAATGAAAGAGTTGGCGATTGATTCCAACAAAAGAAACCCCAATACTATCCTTTGATTGAAAAATTAAACGGTCCAACATTTGTGAATTTTCTAAGCCAAACTCTTGTACATATGGTGAATGTCACATTGGCATTGGCATGGCTAACTTGTCACTGAATACGTTGATTACTGTTTCCACGCTCATTTGAAATCAGTGGCAAACTAATCATCACAAACACTAATCAAGAAATGTAATCAACGGTGTAGATACATGCTTAAATAATCACAAACATTAAACAACATCATGTATATATTATATTCCAATTCCAAGGCTTTTTAAAAGCAAGTGGCTACCTCAATCACAGCACTTGTCACCGCTTTGATTTCACCTTCAATGAAGTCAAACAAAATCTTAATCTCACTCAATCCAATCCCAACCCCAATCCCATCATTGGTTTTCCATTTCATCGGTACTTAGACATGTACATACATATACATCACTACACCGATAAAGTTTCTTCTAATTAATAACATAACATAACATGTTCTATTGATTTGATATACTTACTTATTAAGAGTACTTATAAACAAATAATAATTTTGTATTTGGTGCGTAAATTTTTCTTTCAATTGTATGAAGACATAAATATGATACTAGCATTTGTTATGGAAAACCTTTCAGTGCAATGTAAGTAATACTGTTTTTATACTTTGTCACACTTTCTTGTAAAAGTAATAATAAGAAAAGCTTATTGAATGATTTGTTATTTATTTATTTATTTATTTTCTGAAGTCTTTTATTAACTGAGGACACCAACGTTGGAACTTTGAATTTGAGGAGTCCGTTTTTAGTTCTATCTGTTCTTTTCCACTCCCTCTCACAAACAAAAATACATTGTATCGGTTGTCTGATATATAAAAAATCTTTGTTGGATCTATTAAGTAATTAAACTGATCGATCACCTTCAAGCCTTCAACTTATTTTCTCTCCTAGTTTTCTGGGTTTCTGCCACATCTTCAACACCCTTCAAAGGTTTAGTGTTCTTTGCATAAGCATATCTTGTTTGCAGAAAGAGATGGTTCTTTCTTCCATGTTTTTTATTTGTTTTCATTTTTTTTTTTGCTTCTTTTTTATTACACTGTTATGAACTGTTTAATTTCCTTCCTCCTTCGTCTTTTTGATTCTGGCTGTCTGCTCTTCCATGTCACTACTACAATTTTCTTACCAACTTTTTCTTTTTGGATTGAACCTAAATTTCTTTACCACCGTTGTTGTTTAATGAACTTGCTGATAATGCAGACTTGACTAACATTGTTCTGATGCAATTCTACGCTTGTTGTCTCTTCATTTTTCAGCGATCAATATCTTTTTCAACGAATCTTCTGGGCAAAGAACTGACGCAAAAATGCCACAGCAAATCAACTCTAATCCAATTTTCACTTCTCCTTCAAAGAATCTGAGAGGTTTAAAGGCTTTAGTTTCTAACTATGTTGAGGCTTCAAACACTGATGATGTCTTCAATGAAAATGAATTAGCTCAAAGAAAAGCTGAAGAAGCAGGTATTTTATCTCAACAACAATCCTTCAACATCTGAAGAGAACTCCTTCAATCAATGTCTGATCAGTCTACCTCTTTCATATTTGAAAAGAAAAAATGTCTAATTTAGTTTCTTTGTTGTCTAAGTTCCCTGAGAAAGTTACTTCTTGTATTAGTATTATTTAACTGTGTTGTTGGGCTCATAATAATTAGATTTCAAAAGAATGAAGAGAAAGATTATAAAAAATAAAAATAAAAAGATTATATGCTACATGATGATGATGCTGCGCGAAGTGCGGGTGATCCCATGGTTTTTAAAATGATTTGGTACTGATCCCATCATATAGTGCTGATTTGGGTCCACATCATCGGAGAGTAAGGTCTAATTCTTGCTAACTAGTATTTCATAGTACTTGATTAAGAGTAAACATTCATCGGTTCTAAAGTTCTAATCCAAGCATTTGTACCTCTTTCCTTATTCCAAAAATACGGCTTGCTTTGTATAAAAAAATAGACCCACTTCTGCAAATCACTTTATTATTGGTGTAGGGTATTGGGACATTCCAACTAATTGTCAGTCTGTCTCTTTCCCTTTTCTTCTTTTCCTTTTTCTTTTCTCCTTTCTTCTTGGGGCTATATAGATGATGGAAATCAATTGTATTAACTTTTCAATGGGCAGTTAGTAAGAAATAAAATGGCAATTAAAAAAAATAAAAGGAACAAGGGCTAAAGTGGCAAACTGAGAGGGGAATGTGAAATATTTTGATATTGGAGATGAAATGACAGATGAGAATATTTAAGTTTTAAGACCCTTTTTCGGACAAACATGTCCTTTTGATGGTTGAGGAAAGTGAGGTCCAGACAGTGTAGCTAAAAGACTTGTTTTTTCTTTAACATTCTTCATTATTATCTACCAATTAAAGGTTTTTATCAACTAAAAATATAGGATAACTTGAAAGTATAGCATTACACCAGCGAGATGTCTGCAATGAGTTATCAAGCAGGGTAGAATACTGAAGATCGCATTAGCTCAAAGTATTTTAATTGTAGTTCCAAATTGTGATTATGATTTAGCATCATATGGCGTGTAGGGGATTAATGAAGTCTGGAGTAGAAAAACTAACTGCATTAATCCTTTTTGTCAATCAGCTTCCAGGAGGTCTCAAGCAGCAGAATGGCTAAGACAGATGGACCAAGGTGCATCGGAATCCCTGCCCAAAGAACCCTCTGAAGAAGAGTTTTGCCTTGCACTTCGAAATGGGCTCATTCTTTGCAATGTCCTCAACAAAGTTAATCCTGGAGCTGTTCTTAAGGTTATGAATAGGAATGCTGTTGCTGAACTTAAATTAGTATTTCTTTCACAAACTTCATTATGTTCTAGGACGATAAGAAAGAGCTTAAGAACATCTTTAATGTGCATAAATTTAGAATAATTCTATCGTTCTTCGAAATTGAACGGCTTCTGATTATGAAACTTGTTTTGTATACAGGTAGTGGAAAATCCAACAATCCCAGTCCAGTCAACAGAAGGGGCAGCACAGTCTGCGATACAGTATTTTGAGAACATGAGGAATTTCCTGGTGTCTGTAAAAGATATGCAGCTCTTGACCTTTGAAGCTTCTGATGTTGAGAAGGTTTGAATTCTCTTAAAAGGTGCCTTTTAAATGCATGAGTCATAATAAATTTCTGAAACTCAGCATTTCAGAATACATGATTAATATATTGTTTTTCCTTTGACATAATAATAGCTGGCGTTAAAATTTTGCATTTAGTCAAAAAAGTAATCAAACTGAAGCCATAAATTCCAGGATTCCTTGAGAAAATCAAATGTTAAATTTCGTGGTAAATTGTAATCACATGTTACAAGGATGTGAATAATGGCAGTGTTTAAACAAGAGAACTTAGAAATGTACTAAAAATTGATACTTCTGGCTGGTCTACTTGGCAATTCAAATAGTTTAAGTTTCCCTATCAAATATTTCTTTAGGAAGCTTATTTCTCCCGATTGATTCAAAATTTACACACTATCTGTGTTAGTATCTTGATGATTCTATCTCCGTCTAGTGTGCTTTTTTATGACTATGAAGGACTTGAATCGGCAGGGTGGCTCAATGAATAAAGTTGTAGACTGCATTCTTTGTCTGAAAGGATATTATGAGTGGAAGCAAGCAGGAGGAATTGGAGTTTGGAGGTATGGAGGAACTGTGAAAATCACAGCCTTCCCAAAAGGGTCACCGCCTTCCTTGGTTGGAAGTGAAAGTGCTGATGATTCTCTGGATGGATCAGAATCATCACAATATGAACAATTATTGGAGTTTCTCCATCTCTCTAATGAAGTCACGATCGAGGAGTCCAAAACTGCAAATGCGCTGGCTTTTCTTTTTGATCGCTTTGGGCTTTGGCTTCTGCAAGCTTACCTTAAAGAGAGCAATGGGATTGAAGAATTCCCCTTGAATGCAATGGTAGGTAAGATCCATGCCAAGTTGTTGTTCAATGTTCAAATATTATGTTTGTTTAAGAAATAGTTTACTGTCTAAACTGAAATGAAGCAATGAGTTGATTCTGCCTTATGGAGTCCGCTATGATTTATTGCTTAAACTTTGCAGTTAATAGATACATTAATCCGTAAGATCATGAAGGACTTCTCGGCATTGCTTGTTCATCAAGGAACTCAGGTAATACAAACTTTCGAGTGCCACTGTCCCTGTTACTACCTATGCCTTGGAAAGCAAGTTGCCGAGTTTTTCTTACAAGGCGAAGACCTTACGGTCATTCTTCTTGGGCTGAAACGATCTAATAGTTTCTTTGTCTGCTTATTCCAGCTTGGGCTGTTTCTGAAGAAACTCTTGAAAGCTGACTTTGATTCACTATCAAAATCTGATTTTATAGAAGCCATCTCGCTATATCTTGGTCAAAAGACTAGCCTGGCATCAAATGATTTCTCCAAGTTCTGCATCTGTGGTGGGAAACGTGATGTTATTCGCCATACTGTTAGTCAGTCAGCTGCTCATGCAGAACTTATTGATCTTCAGCAGAGAGAACTACAGGTTTGAAAATTTCCCCTTAAAACCAATATGCTATCATTTGTTAGCTTGTGAATGCTTCTAGACATACCTTAGACAACCGACATCCTACTTTCTTATGTTTTGTATCATTTTAGGACATTAAATTAGATTTTCAAGAAACAAAGCTCGAAGTCAAACAAATTCATTCGAATTGGGAGGAAGAACTTAAGAGGCTTGGTAAGAATCTATAACCTTGTCCTCCAGAGACTTTCCATGGTCATTTTACAAGTTATTGAATAAAATCATGAAACTGTATATTCTGCCCTTTTAGTGCATCATATCAAGGGTCTTGAAGTGGCATCCTCCTCTTATCACAAAGTATTAGAAGAAAATCGTATGCTTTACAATCAAGTCCAAGACCTCAAAGGTTTGCACTTTTTTCTTTTCGTTACTATTTTTCATGTTAGATACATAAGCTGAATTTAAGCACATTATGAATGGGAGTTTACTCTTTGTACGGCTTTCAAACAGGAACAATAAGAGTCTACTGTAGAGTGAGGCCCTTTTTGCAAGGCCAACCAAATGGACAATCGACTGTAGATTATATAGGAGAAAATGGAAATATCATGATTGTCAATCCTTTAAAGCAAGGCAAGGCTGCAAGAAAAGTATTTTCGTTTAACAAGGTGTTTGGACCAACTGTCTCACAAGGTTTTTTCCTATTCCATAGAGTTAGTCTTTATTATCTTTACTTCTTTGTTCTTATATTCATATCATGATAATATAATGTGCAGAACAAATATATATTGATACTCAACCGCTGATCAGATCCGTCTTAGATGGCTTTAATGTTTGCATCTTTGCATATGGACAAACTGGCTCCGGAAAGACATACACAATGGTATATTCATCTACTCTATTTGTGCACGCAACTGCACAGGGTCTTTTTCTCTTTCCTTTCATCTTGGTTTAATATTTGCAATTCTTTTTGTTTGTTCTTCATAGAGTGGGCCGGATTTGACTACTGAGCAAACATGGGGTGTAAACTACCGTGCTCTGCGTGACCTGTTTCAAATATCCAAGGAGAGAGTAGATTTTGTTAAATATGAAGTCGGGGTGCAGATGATTGAAATATACAACGAACAAGTGAGAGATTTATTAGTCATGGATGGCTCTAATAGAAGATATCCTTTCACATTTATATTTTAGTTTACATAGCTGAACTACAATTCTATCAGCACTATCTTATTTTTGTCTAAAAATTGTGTAATTTCTATCTTTGGGGTCTAGTTTACCTTAACAACCTGTACATTGGATATTCGAAACAATTCTCAGTTGAATGGCCTAAATGTGCCTGATGCAAGTTGGGTTCCAGTTTCGAGTACTCAAGATGTTCTCGACTTGATGAGAACTGGCCAGAAGAATCGTGCTGTAGGTGCTACTGCTTTAAATGAGCGAAGCAGCCGTTCTCACAGCGTTTTGACTATTCATGTGTATGGAAAAGAATTGGTCTCTGGATCCATTCTCAAAGGTTGCCTGCATTTGGTGGATTTGGCTGGGAGTGAGAGAGTGGATAAGTCTGAAGCCATAGGTGACAGACTGAAGGAAGCTCAACACATCAACAGATCACTCTCAGCACTCGGTGATGTCATCTCAGCTCTTGCACAAAAGAGTGCACATATTCCTTATAGAAATAGCAAGCTTACTCAAGTATTACAGGATTCTTTAGGTATATATGTACCTACTTTAAGTCATTCGATAATCTGATATACGTGAATCTTCTTTAGTTGTTCTTATTTTATTCCTTATATGTGATAGGTGGGCAAGCTAAAACATTAATGTTTGTACATATAAGTCCTGAAGCGAATTCCATTGGAGAGACAGTTAGCACACTGAAGTTTGCTGAGAGGGTTGCTTCCATAGAACTTGGGGCGGCTCGATCCAACAAGGAAACTGGAGAAATCCGAGAACTTAAAGAAGAGGTGAAATCTTAAATTTTCACACGTAATTCTTATATATTTTTTTTGCAAAAATTGTCTCCTGCATTATTCAACATTTTTAATTTTTTTTAAAAAAAAATCTGTTTTAGTTATCCAATCTTAAACTTGCGTTGGAAAAGAAGGAAGCAGAACTAGAACAACTGAAAGGTGGAAATGTTCGAAGCACGACTGAGTCTCAAAAAGGAAGAGCGGTTTCGCCTTTCCATATTCCTAGATATGGAATGTCTACCAGCATTAAGCCTGAAACATCTCAGAGAGCTGGTGATGATAATAGAGTCTCTGAGGTAACTGAAAACATATTGGAAGTTACTTCAAAGTTCAATTACTGGATTAAACTTCAGGATTTTGCCGAATAATGAATGTTATTACATCTATTTTCAGGCCAGAAGCTGCTCTTCAGGTAAGCAGAGGAGGTCAAGATTTCCATCTGCATTCGCAGATAAGGAGACGTTGCCAAAGATGCCTATTCTAGCTGAAGAGAGACTAGCAAGGGTGGTAAAAGCAAGGTCACCGTCCCCTCCTGTTAGGAGGTCCTTGTCCACTGATAGAGGAGCCTCAACAAGAACCAGGATTAAGGCTGACACAGTTGACAATCAGCCAGTCTCAAAAGTACTGTTTCCGGCTAGAGTACCTGTGAACAAATCCTTTGCCACAACAACTGTGATACCATCAACAGATAGCAACTCCTCCAGGGTTCATACAAGTTCCCAAGAGACGGCCAAACGAGATAATATCTCAGATGCATTATACAATCTCCATAAACTTAGCACTAGGAAAGTCCATTTGGAACATGAAGACGAGCAATTTAGGCAAGCCCTTAATGTTAGACAAGGTGGAATTCGGAAAAGCAAAGCTGAGAGCAGGGCTAAAATAAAGCAGCAACTGCCAGCAAGACTTCAGAAAACTGATGTTGCAATGACATTGCTTTCTGAAATGGATGCTGGTGAGAAAGTAGAGGAGCCTCGAAAAAGTGACTTCTCTGAGCCTGAAAATGAGCTTTCGCTTGTTGGCTCTCCTGTGCATGGTGCCTTGAAGATGAAGAGGCTTCGACAGAACTTCTCAAGGAATTCGCAGAATCTCGAACCAAGGTATACTCAAATGTTTTCTTTTACCAAGGGGCTAAGACCTGCCATAATATGTACAGTTTCCATTTGTAAGTTAAGATTTAACCTCATTTCTAGTTCTAATAAATACAGCAGGAGATTAGTGCAAGCAGTAGAACCATTGCTGTGAGAGAAAACTGACAGAATTCCGAATGGTGTAAGCCGCCAAGCAAAGGAGGGAAGTAACACTTTGGTACCTGAATTTAGAAGGAGCCGATCTTCACCTCGCGGGAAATTTTTGGTTTTGCCTTGAGGATTCTACAGCATATAGGAATTAAATTCTTGGTCTTTGATATATTTTTTAAGTTTTGTACAGTGGGTATTCAGGTTGGTCTTCTGGGTTGGTTTTTCAAAGGATATTGTTGATCAAGATGTCATTGGAGCCGATTATGTGTATACTTAAAAAATTTATATGGTTTGTTTTATTTGATTTTCTCTTCTTCCATCCAAGGCAATCTTGCATGAGAAAATGCCTCTATAATCATAGAATATCTGCAGTTATCAGGTCAAATTTGGTAACAAAAAGAAATAGAAGAGAAAAGTCGAAAATGACTAATGGAAGGAAAGGAAAGAAAAGGAATCAACCAAAACAGGCTCTAGGTAGCAGGAAGGGAGCCAATGACTATTTATATATGGCTGATATGGATAAATGACAACTACCTGTGAACTCAAGGATACCTTCAAACACAACAAATATAAAGCTACCAATTCTATAAATTTCTTATTTGTTTAAGGCATGGGACATTGCAAGTGATGGTGGAAATCATGGTTCCATGCTGGTGTAAAGCATTGGAGAACTTCTTTGGGAATTGTAAAATCTTGAACCAATTCTCCCTAGCTAGTTATGAGTAAATGCAGCATTCATTCAGGGAAGCAATTGCAGGTAGGCCAACACATTAATGCCTGAAAAATGTTTTCACCATATGGAATCTCTTTTTATTATTATTGTTATTATTATTTTGGCCTCAAGAAATTCAACGAAGATATTTTTTGCCTTTGGTACATTTCACTGTGAGTGTTCTAGTTGGACTAGAACCATGAGACTTCATTTTCTAATAAAAATTCTGCTAGAATTTTCGAAAGGGCCACTGTATAAGATGGGATTCGGCAAGAACTTCCTCCACTTATTAGTCAAGCCTAATGAGCTTTCCCTTGTACAAAAGAAATTGTCTGATCTACAAACATATCTTGGTGGTTTGATTTAGTTTTCTGTCACATTCATTTGTAAATGACCTGTTCTGCCCTATCTTTTTTTTTTTTCCTGTTTAAAAGGATCTTGTTCGAAATAAAGAAGGGAGGGAATTTTTATGTCCTTATTATTATTATTATTTTTAACTACGAGTGGAAAAAAAGACAAATATTTCCATCCATTTATTTGTCAAACAAAATACCATATAACTGTTTCTTCTATCCTTCCTTTTTTTTTTTTTTGGCAAACAACCTTGTGCACAAATGTTCAGGTATTGCCAAATTTAGACTTTCGTTTCAATGGATTTTAACTAACTTGTTCAATGGTCTATAAATAGTAATAATAGAGGAAAACCAGAAACTTTTCTGTTTAAGATTGATAGATATTGACAACCTCAACTTAGATGCAAATTTTCGCAAAGCTAACTTCCCTTGTTACTAACTCCAAAACCACTAGTATGGAACCATTTCCTGAACTCATATATCTGCAAATTTTCAAGCCAATAATTCTTGCAGCCCAACACATTAGTTCCAATATATGCAAATTTCGTAACTGGGTGTTGTTAAATTCCGTAATAGACAGATTTCTCACATTCAATCGTTTTCAAGAATACTATCATTTTCAGGCATTCAGCAGTCTCGGAATAGCCATTTAACAAGTACATTTTACATTCAGCCAAAATCTGAGGCCAAATATCTCCACCATTTCATGCAGAAAAGAAGGTAGATGTGGATAATATCCAGATAAAGCAGGCGCATTAGGTTTAATTAGGAGTTGACAGGCCTCTCATCAAGAATATGAGTAGTATATTTTCTTTTTTCCTTGTTCTAGGTAGCATCAGAGTTGATACGGATTTTGGTAACAGCTGCAAGAAGCCTGCTTCCAAGGCTTAACAATTTTTGACAAGTTTGAAATACCAAGCAACCAAGCGTCTATGGAATCAACTTGTCAAAACTTGTCAAAAGCATTAACAATGTTAAATAATCTGGAAGGAGCTGCATTACCTAACATTCCAAGGCCAGCACCATCAATGGAGAAACACAAGGAGAACCAGTCAACAGCAGATAATATTGCACAATGCTCAGTCACCTCCATATATCGTGCCGACATTGCAGACTTGTATCGCAAAGTAACAGCCACATGGTGCAAAAGCCTTGCTAACCATTCCTTTACTATCAATGTAGAAAATCATTCTAATGATCAAAGTCATTGTACCTGCAAGATTGATTTGAAAGGATGGCAATTTTGGGGAAGAAAAGGTCTCAAAAGCTTGGAAGTAGATGGCAAAAGGGTAGACATTTACTGGGATTTTCGACAGGCAAAGTTCTCCGGTAGCCCTGAGCCCTGCTCAGACTATTATGTTGCAATTGTGTCCGAGGAAAAAGTGACATTAGTTCTAGGAGATAAGAAGATGGATGCTTTTAAGAGAACCAATAAAATACCTTCCTTGATAGATCCTACCTTGATGTGCAAGAAAGAACATATTTGTGGGAAGAAACTATTTTGTTCCAAGGCTAAACTAGGTGAGGGAAAGCAGGAGCATAACATTATGATTGAGAACTCTCTATCTGGTCCTGATGATCCAGAAATGTGGGTTAGCATCGATGGCACTGCCATGATTCGGGTTATGAACTTGCATTGGAGGTTTAGGGGAAATGAAATTGTCACAGTGAACAAAACACCAGTACAAATTTTCTGGGATGTGCATGATTGGTTATATAATACCTCAGGCTCAAGCCATGGTTTGTTCATTTTCACGCCAGGCGAACCGGATTCTCCAGATTGTAAAAACTCCATCACCGGTGATGATGGTTGCAACATATATGATTCACCGAGGGAAAGCCAATCAAATGTTCCAAAATTTTGCTATGTTTTATATGCTTGGAAAACTGAGTAGAACCCCATTTTTATAAAACTGCATTGCCTGCATGGTGGAAACTGCAAACATGTGTGATCGTTTGGTCTTAATCTCGAGGTTCAATCTAATCTTCTTTAGTTAATTTGTTTTATGTTAATATGAGACTTTGCAAATAAAAATTTATTATTACCAGTGGATTTTTTTAAACTGTTTTTTTATAAAAAATAAATAAATAAATAATAACCTTAATTTGTATTTTATTCTTAAAAGTTTAGTTTGAGTTTATAAATAAATATTTTAACCAAGTTGATATCACTTTGATGGTAGCAATCGGGTCAAAAAAATTGTATGTATGGATAATTGAGAATGATTGTCCTTTTCAATGCAAGTTATTATTATTATTTTTTTAACTTTAAAACAAAACTCGGTTAAAACGAAGGTGCGTCGACAGCTTAGGGATTTGGAAGATTTAACAAATTAAAGCCCTAAACTTGAAATTAAGATTCTGAAAATGTCGACTTTTGCGGGTAATCTGGGCTTCAAAATCTCATCCGGCCTTCAGTTTCGAGTTGTCTCAATCCCCTGGTAAGCTCTCCTACTCCAAATTTTGGGTTTTTCTTTTCCCATTATCTGTTTTTTCCCAGAAAACTGAAGTAATTGAAGCAAAATTGGTACTTTGGGAGACAACCAGTTCATATATGAAGTTAATTGCGTGCTTAAGACTTAGAAAACGATAAACAGGCCATGACTGTTTGTGTAATTGAAGGCTATGATTTTATGCTTTTGTTCTAAAGCTTTGATTTTTCAGGGTGAATGGAAACAAGGCAATATTTTGTTTGAAAGAGAGGGAATATAGTTCATCAGTTCCAGTAAGGTATATACCTAAGAAATCTTTGGAAACTGAAGAGCCAGAAACTTCTCCACATTCAAAGGGTTTCAGAAAGAATGACTCTCATGAAAGTTCTGCTTCAAATGCATTTGGAAGAAAGGGTTCAAACAGTAGGAGCAGTACTATTGATAAAAAGTTGCAAACACGAAGCAGGATGACCAAGAAAAATGTATTATATGATGATGTTAAACAATGTATGCTGAATTTTCAAGGACCAAACTTTTATATTTTAATTGGTTTGAAAGATAGTGAACACGTTGTAATATGTAATGCTTGTGGATTGCTACTGGGAATTGATAGTTCACAGTGGTAATATAGGTTAGGGCTATTGATGACCTTTTAGATGGAAACACTTACATGTTACTAAGTTTAGTCCTCCTAGTATTTTTGGATTTGTGAAAATTGTGACAAGATGCTGTTTAAATCATTTATCACACTCTCTATTTGTTTTGTAGACGATGAAATAATGGAGAAGCCCATAAAGGTGGTTGAGGAGATGCCTCAAGGACAGGATATTAATGGAAAGAATGTGCTACAAGTTTGCAAGAGAATGCCGGATGCTGAGAAGTTGGCAATTGAATTACTTGCAGCAAGGTTAACTTATTACTATCCCTAGCTTTATAACCTTTGTTTGTTATTTCTCGGATATGAAATTCAGCTCTTATTTTGATATGTTGCTTATTCATTTTTAATTCATTTAATTAGTTCTTCACCGAATGCAATCTTCTTTTTCTGCAGAGCATTTACGGCAGTTGAACTAAGAAAGAAACTTCTTGGGAAGAGATTCCATCCAGATATTGTTGAGAAAGTGATTAGTGATTTCCAGAATAGGTGTGTGAATTATACTATTATAGGGAAAGGCATCATATTGACTATTTTTTGTTAGCTACTATTTTGAGGGCACTATATTAGCTTCTCCGACATTTGTAATTTTGCTTTCGATTTTATTGCATGTTAGACAACCAATTGACTATTTTAGTTTATTGTAGAGGTTTGATCAATGATAGTTTGTATGCGGAAGCATTTTCTCGATCTAGATGGTCTTCATCGACCTGGGGACCAAGGAGGATCAAGCAAGTAAGCAGTCCTCTTTAAAATTAAAATTTTCTAGTAATTTCTTTCAGATCGTAAAAGTTTAAATGCATGTACCTTAAATCGTACTGTTTTCATAAACGAATGGGACTAATTTTGCTTGATAGTAGAAAATTTCTTGGAAATCACTGTTTCAAGTGGCTAAGAACTTGGAACTTATTTCAAGGTCCTTTCCTTTTTTCAAATTAAAAAGAAAGCAGTTAGTCATCTGAATATGCAAATAAAGAAAATCCCAGTGAAAAAAATGGCTATTGTTAGAGTTAGACTAGAAATATATGATTATTAAATTAAGTCCTATACATCTAGTGTTGGCTTCTTGGAAGTTGTACGAAGCCAAAGAATTATGTACAATGAACTTGCTGTTTGTATAGATCATATTATTTTTGTTAATAATATCTAGCTTCAGGGTTCTATTTGTAATTTAACGAAGAAAAGACATGGAAATAGCAAAGGAAAAGAGGTTTATTTGTTGATTTCTGACATTTGTTGTTTTTGAGCAAAAATTTTTGACTCGAGTTATGCAATGTTGAATCAGGCGTTGTTCAGGAAGGGAATAAATGAAGCTGATGCAGAAAACGCATTAAAATTGGTGTTTGAGGGTCCTGCTGTTGATTCAAACGATGATCAGGAATCCCCACTTGGTTTGTCAAAGCTTTCGATGGATCACCTATTTATTCAGGCCTCCAAGCAATGGCTTCGAGGTCGAGATGTTCCCAAAGAGACACGCAAGTCAAGGATTGTTCGGTGGCTTCGGTATCGTGGTTTCAACTGGGGTGTTATTGGTTCCATAGTAAAGAAGTTAGAATCTCAATATCCTCCCTAAAGCACCAAAAGGAACTCAATTATGTTACTGGGGACTTTAGATTAGGTTTAATACTCATCATTTGAATTTTGAAATGCATTTTGGGAAAAATAAGGATAGGATCGCTTCTTTGAAACGCCAACGCAAATAAACAACTCACCGTAGCTCCTAACTGCACCAAACTTCATGTTGCATAAACCTACAATATTGCCCCCTAGACCCTTGTCAAGATGTGATGAGGTTAACCTTTGCTACTCTCCTAGAAAAAGCAAGACTGGATCCACCAAATTTACACTGAAGAGAGGGCCTGCATATATTTATTTGCTGCAGATATCTATTCAAAGGAATTTTCCTTTTATGTTCGTGTATCGATCTTCTCTAAGGCATCTTTTTGTGGAAGAAAACTTAGTAAATAAAACTAACTACCACATGCATACATACACAAACATATATCAACTTATAGATGAATTCTCGATTAAAAACTTGTCAGACAAAATAAGAAGGTTGCTAGAATTCACCATTTGGTGGATGTGTTTCTTCTGTTTGTTGTTTTAGAAATCTCGAGACAATTAACATCAGTATTGAGACAATGATGGTAGCCTCTGCTAGTGGAGCTGCATTATCCTAATATCTGTGGATCTCAATTCTTTTGCAGATTGGAGCACTATAATTATGGAACAGTTATTTTTTTTTTCTATGTATATACTAGTACAATGGTCTTGCTGCTGCATGTGCTCCAGATTACGACATCCAGAGTCTCCCAAACCTAGTTTAGTTTGCCTTGTGAAGGCTTTTAGATTGCTGGAAGTAAAGTCCTTTTCAGACAGCACATGGACATGTGATGTAGGTAACGTGGGACCATGTGAGCACAGTTGTTAAGCCAGGTTCAGTGTATATATATATATATATAGAGAGAGAGAGAGAGAGAGAGAGAGAGAGAGAGAGAATCTTATTCTTGCAATAAATTCTAATTGCATAAATCCAACGCCAACAAATCATTGTTCCAGCTTCTACTACATGTCCTGCTGGAGTCATTCTCTCAATTTCAATTCCTGACAATGGCCAGCTCGAGTCCCAACATATCCCCTCTTTTCTGTTTTTACTTTTGGTTACATTTGCTAAGATACTACATTAAGTGAAAGCTAAGTAATTAATTATTGCAATCTACGGGACCAAATATAGCAGAAATTACAACTCAAAATCCCCCATTAACATTTCCCACTACCATGTCTAGTGCTGATGCAGCATAGATTCTTCTGTGGACTATGAACATATCATCTATCACATGGCTACAACTTGAAACCTCTGCCTGATAATTGGATCGAATCATCGGAGAAAGCAAACGAGCAGTTAGAAGATCCTTGTTGAACTATTATTCTAGATGGAGTTGATGTTCGAGGGGCTGTTAAGGCTCCCTTTAAAATGTCAGTTTCAGACCTTAAGCTCTCAAGGTGACGAATTTCTTTAAGCATTGCGACAACATCTTTCATCATCGGACGATCGTCAGGCTGGGTGCTGACACAGAGGAATGATACAGCTAGTGTCTGTAACATTTCATGCTTGGCAGGGTCAGCCCTCCCTCTAAGCTTTGGATCCAGAATTTCAGATGGGTCTCGCTTGCTAGCCAAATGATCCCGAACCCATTGAACCAAGTGTGCACCCCCTGGCAAAGTTGGGTCTAACGGATGCCTTCCAGTTAGTACCTCTAACAGGACTACACCAAAACTGTAGACATCACTTTTCTCTGTGATACGTTGCATTGTTGCATGTTCTGAAAGTAACCATGACAGATCAGAAACGATTAGCAATTTATATGAATGAATTAATTGAAAAGATTAAAATTAGCAATCTGATTAAAACTTGATTGGGAAAAAGGAAATACCTGGAGCCATGTATCCATAAGAACCCGCTAGGTGTGGTCTTGGACTTGATTTGGAAAGTTTATCATCGTCATTACTATTCAGAACTCTGGCTAACCCAAAGTCAGCAAGATAAGGTTCATCGCCAGCACCTAACAAGACATTCATAGCTTTTACATCACCATGCAAAATTGCAGGCACACAGTCATGGTGCAAGTATGCAAGGGCATGTGCCACACCCAGCACAACTTCATATCTAGCCTCCCAGTCAGCTCCTCCCTTACTGGCACCATGAAGAAGTGAACTCAAACTTCCGTTTGGAAGATAATTGTAAAACAGCAGTTTCAAATTCCTGTTTAAACCCCAACCAAGAAGCCGAACAATGTTTCTGTGTCTGATTGAGCCTAGAGTCTCGATTTCAGAAGTGAATGCACCAGACTCTTCTGGTGACCACATCTTCTTCACTGCTAATGTTTCCCCATTCCGAATCATCACCTTGTATACAACCCCAGAGCTCCCAGTGCCAATCACGTTAGCCGAAGTTAAATTGTGGACAATATCATCAATTGAGAAGTCTAGCCTCTGATACAGGGTCACTTCCCAATTATCATCTTCCATGAGGCCATTGTTAGCAAACCGAGCACGAAGTAACATGTAGATAGCCAGTAGTACTAGAACTGCACTGGCACTAATAAGGATGGACATAGCTAGCTTCACTGCTGGTCTAGCATGCTTTGCATGTTCAAGATCAGCTGAAGTTACAACCCCATTGGAGATGTAGAGGCCTTTGTTTGATTCAAGGTCACTCAGTGGGAGCTTTCGGAAAAATGGTGAATTTGGCAGTTCACCTGAGAAGTCATTGAAGGAGACGTTAAGGGAAACAAGGTTTTGTAGACTTGCAAGGACATCTAACTTGCCAGTGAATTTGTTGTGGGAGAGGTCAAGTACTGCTAGCTTGCTAAGACCGGAGAACTCAGATGGAATTTCACCGGAAAATTGATTGCAGCTTAGATTGAGAGAGATTTCAAGTGCCGGAATCTGGCCTAGTTCCTTTGGAATTTCACCAAAGAATCCATTGTCACCCAGGTTTACCAACTGGAGCTTGCTGCAGGACAATATCTCAGATGGAATTCTTCCAGAGAGTTGATTCTGTCCCAAATTAAGCTTAGTCAATTGAGTTAAGGACCCAATACTCTGAGTCAGTTGACCTGTAAGCCTGTTGTCTGAGACGTCCACGTACTGTAGGCTTGTAGGCAGAGTATCTGGCAAAGAACCAGTGAGTCCATTTGAATGGAGGTCAAGAAACTCAAGGTTTTGACATCCAGATATTGATGGAGGAATTCCTCCAACAAGACGATTCTTGCTCAAGTCAACGAAATTCAAGCCCTTCAGATTTCCAATCTCTGATGGAATTGTTCCTGCAAGTCTATTGCCATTTAATCTTAACCTGTACAAATTGGTGCAGTTTCCTATATCTGGCGGAATAAAGCCGGATAAATCGTTGGAAAGCAGCAGTAACTTGGTGAGATTTCTCAAACCGAAAATGTCTTTTGGGATTGAACCAGAGAGGCTATTATAGGATAAATCAAGGGCCTGAAGATCCTGGCACTGAGAAAGACTATCTGGAATATTTCCTGTCAGCTTATTTTGCCAGGCAAAGAATAGAGTCAAGCTCTTTACGTTGCCGATGTCGACAGGAATCTCACCAGAGATGGCGTTGTTGTCAATTTCCACATGAGTCAGCTCCGTGCAATTTGAAATTTCAGAAGGAATTGTACCTGATAACTGATTAACACTCAATTGAAGCTCTTGGAGCTTCAAAAGTTTTCCAATACTTATGGGTATGCCTCCTGTCAGAAGATTCACAGATAAATCCACCACAGTTAGCTCCGTGCAGCTTCCAAGCTCATCCGGGATGGTTCCAACTAAGCTGTTCTGCCACAATAGCAGATTCTGAAGCTTTTTGAGCTGGCCAACTTGCCTTGGTATCGGACCGGATATAGAATTCTGATACAGGTAAATATTTTGCAGCTCACTGCAATTACCAATCTCTTCAGGGATAGGACCTGATAACAAAGAAGTGTAAATGGCTATGGTTTGAATTCTTTTCAGCATTCCAATTGATGAAGGAAGATTGCCAGAAATGCCAGTTTCGGCGAGGCCTAACATGACCAAGTTGGTGCAATTTCCAATCTCCCAAGGCAGCTCACCCTTGAGATTTTTATTACCACCTGTTCGAAAAACTTCTAGCTTTCTCAATTCTCCGATGCTCTTTGGTATTTCACCACTGAGTTGATTGTCATAGAGTGCCAGGTAAACAAGGCTGGAAAGATTTCCTATTCCTGAGGGAATTTCACCTTCAAGAAAGTTCGTGTTGAGAGACAAACTTTGCAATTTGCTCAGCCTGCAAATTTCCGGGGGGATTTCACCTGAGAGAAAATTGTCACTGAGATCAATAAAGTTGAGCTCATGATAATCCCCAAATTCTTTAGGAATTGTGCCACTGAGATTGGTTGACGAAAGTATAAGAGTCTTCAAAGACTTGAGAGACTGAAAATTTGAAGGCAGTGAGCCTTGCAAATCTATTCCTTTCAAGCTTATCTCGACTACATCGCCTCCTGAGTTGCAATGAATCCCAAACCAGTTGCATGCAGTAGGGTCCAATGAACTCCATGATTTTAATGCATCTGTGGTGATGTTTAGGCTGTTCTTCCATGTTAAAAGAGCTTGCCCTTGCTCATCAATGCAGTAACAACGATAGAAGAAAAGAGAGCTTATTGAGAGAAGTAAGGTGAAGGAGAAGATATTGGAAGAAAGCAGGAGATTCCTTAGAGTTGCAGGCATTGCTTAGAGAAGAAAACAGGTGATCTGTTTTGGGATTGTAGAGGGTGGAACCCCATGTTTTGTTTATAGAACAAAAGCTGAAGATCTGGATCCAAGTGCACCTTCTTTTTTTCTATTATTATTCTAATAGTTGTAGTTGTTAATTAAGAAATGGTGATGCAGATGGACTTCTGATATTAATTAATTGCTCCTTTTCCCTTTTTTTCACTCTCTCAGTTAATCTGTCTATTAAAAAGAAAGGTTATTCTGATATTCTTCCCATCCTATTCCTTTATTAAACTTTGTGTTTAAGCTTTTTTACTATAATTTACTGTCAGAATTCAGAAAGGACCCTGGTGGATGGCCTGAATTTCCCTTTTCAAAGTTAAATTATCTGGTTTCCCCTTTTATAGTCATTAAATTGACAATTGTCCAAACTCTAAAAGGCAGTAAAATTTTTCCTCCAATTTATGTCAATGAAGTATTACAATAACATTTACAGCCTTACCATCTGGTTAATGAATTATTTCAGGGAAAATGATAGCTTAGAAATCAAAACCAGACAGACACAATAACCATAGAATGTTTTAGCTTCAAATCAACAGCATAATGTCTTCTTTTAATGAGCCAATCCAAGAAAAGTGGTCCATGAAAATTTAAGTGGTCATAATTGACTAGCCAGCCATGTGTTTGTTTCCGGTAAGTGTTTCAGTTGCTTTTCAATGATTTAAGAAGCTCAAGTACAGATTTTTTTCCTTCTCTTTTTGAATGAGTTATAGATTGATGTTTTGCTTATTCAACACATTGTAGAAAACCCAAGTTTTTACCTCAAGAGAAATGTTAGAGCACTTAGCCAATCTTGAAATGCAAACTATTTGAAGTTTCCAACCGGTTTTTTATTTTTTTTAGATTTTTCATGTTCTTTCACTAGGATAAATCTATGGGGATTTTTCTTTGCAAAGCTCAGTTAATTTGTGTCACAATTCTGGGATCTGGATTATTATCACTGCTGAATAAAGCAAGGTAAATGTTTAGTGAGTTTAAAAAAAGAATTGATTAAGATCTAATTTGATTGGTTTATAGTGGCATTAGAACAGTGAACAGCACATGGAAGTAAGGAATTATGTGAGAGAACTTGAGATTTTTTTTAATCTGCAACTCAGGACAAGCTGTCGGGTAGTCTTTGCTGTAAAAGATTAAGAAAACAAGGAAATGATGTACCTTGGCCTTGAGTGAAAGGGACAACCTCACCAACTTATCACTTCTCGCTTGCTAGTATTTTTCACCATCATCAGAACTAAATTTAACCTATTCATCAACAAAACAAAAGTTCCATACTATTCATACTTCTCATTTTCTGTACTAAATATAGAACAAGATATTTTAAATATACTAAAAAATTAAAAAAAATTAAGTATACCATTCAGATATTTGAACACATATTTATATCTGATATTCATATCCGAATCCGGATAACATTACTTCAAAAAGATTTAAGATGAAGAGGTTAGCCCTCAATTAGTAAGTAGAATCAAAATTATGGGGTTTCTTTTCTTGAAAAAAATGTGGTGAAATGTATTTTTATATAGTGAATTATCATTGATATATATATATATATATATTATATAAATAACATAAACTTGATCTTCCAATATATTTATTGACTGATAGAGACCATTCCAGGGTAGAAATTACAGAAACAGTACTATTTTAGCTATACTGTATTGATGAATGCCGGTGTACACTTTAATTTGACCATAGATTCTTACCCATTTAGTGGTGAATAATGGAACCCATGATCTTCATTTCATTTGTTAAGGAAATGGTAGATATATACTTTTTATCTTCAGCTGCCAACTGCCAACTTCTCTCAAAATATCTATATGGTCAATGCATAATGGTTAATATTGGAACTTGTTTTTTCACAATTTCTGGCCAGCAGAGTTGATTGATTCATATGACATAATAATCCAGGGAGCCAAAAAGGAGGGAGGGATGAAGGAGGGAAAATGGGTTTTCTTCTTTCTTTTTCTAAAAAAAAAAAAAATGAAAAACTGGAAAAGATAAGATAAGATCTATGAAAGATTGACATTAATAAGATAAAACTAAAGGGAAACAAAAATGACAAACACAAAGAAACCCAAACGTAACTTTATTGATTCGTACAATCATTGTTAAAAGATATTATTTAAAAAATTTAAGTTTAAATATAAAGATCTATATCTTTTTATATAAAAAAATGACGAATATAACATTAAAAGAAGAGACAAAGGGCAGCCAATAAAACCCATATGACAAATTAAGATGATCCCTCTAAGTCCAATCTCCACCTTTAGTTGTTAACTTTTGTTGGGTGAAACTCAACTTAGAGAAAGTTCTTATCTTGGAACGAAAACAAAATGTTATGTTTGTAACATACTATTATATTTGTATAATGTAACTCCGATGGGGCATCATTTCATTTTATCCACCTTTTGATAACATTAATTTTAGTCCGCAATGGATTGGTTAAAGTTTCAAATATAATCTCTTTCACTCTTTTAACAAAATCGGAATCTTGCTTCAAATCTTAAGATTACTTGGTATGAACATATATTGATCCTTATCCATTGTGATTTATACCATTCGATTGCTCTTATTTTAATCAATTTTGTTTTAAATTTAAACAAAAACAAATGAAGAGTTAATTAAAATGGATCTGAATCATATTGTTGGCACATTGACTACATAATATAGATCTCCCTTCACATGCATATATGAAACTTTTAGGTTCTTTAGCATCACAAACATGATCAAATTGGAATCTAAGTTAGTAGGCAACAAAGGGGTCATATGATGTGACCTAAAATTGCTGGTTTTCCGAAGGCAGCACTATACATACACACACACACATATATATATATATAGTAGTGATGAAAAAACTATATTTGTTTTTGAGTTTAATTTGTTTAATCTACATTGTGCATTCATGTAGCTACTATGTCACAACCTTCGGTTAGTGGTGTATGTTTTTAATTCGTTTTGCTTGGTATTGTTGTCGGTTTTGGATTTTGGCATGGGACTTGCAGATGAGAGACAGAGAGAGAGAGAGTATGCATTATATTTTAATTAAAAAAAAGGCTAAATTCAAACTATTTAGTATAAAATAAAGATTGGGGTTTCCAAGAAAAATTGAAAGAAAATTTAAGAATAAGGAGAAATTTATTTATCTTTTCTATTGTATAACATAATTAATAAAAAATAAAAAAAAATCTCTTCTATAGATGGAAATGAAGAGCAAAGACGCGAAGGTACATGTTTGGAAGTTATGTAAGGCTATAAATGTTTAGAAGAGAAGTGTTTCACAAGTTATTATTATTATTATTATTATAAAAAAAAGTCGTAATTTAAGAATACTAAAAAGATAACAAACATTAAAATTTAAATTTTGAACTTAAACCTTTTAAATATCATTTTTTAAAAATAATTAAATTAAAATAATTAAGTCTTTAATTCAAATGTTTTACTAGTTATGAAAAACAAAGAAATGAAATGAAGGGGTTTTAAAATTTGAAGTTAGCCCCATCCCCACTTCTCTTGCACAACAGCTGTAAATGGGGAAGAGATGGGAAGCGTGAGCAGACCTGATAAAAAAAAAAAACCCAGCTATTTGCTCGGTTTATACGATTCAAGTTTTAAATAAAATTTTTATAAATTTAATTCGATTTAATTTAATTAAAATTATTATTTTAATAATAAAATATTTTTATTTAAATTTAATTATCAAAATATATAAATATTAATATAAAATAATATTATAATAAAAATAAATTAAATTTTTAGTATTTCATACTAATTTAATGTAAATTTAAATTAAAAATTTATAAAAATTTAAACTGTAACCCGAATTAACCATAAACAAATTTAATGGGAGGGGTTAGTGGAAGGGATGGGCAGTGGACCCTAAAGGAAATGGAGTGAAGACACAGGCGCTAATCAAACCCACCTTTTTCCGAGTTGCACTTAGCACACGTGCTATTGGGGTTGCCATTTTGGATGTATCTAACACCACTACCATAATTTTAATCCTTAATCTAACACTATAATGATGAACCTAAAATACCCTTTAGTTTGGACAATAAATAGTTGATAAAACTAAAGGGTCCATCACACTCCCCAAAGGAAGTTCCATCTAATCAAAACAAAGATAAGTTCCACTTCATTTTCCTCCAAAAAAATTGACTCTTAATTCATTTTTGGGATTTTCATAACCTAAATTGACAACAACATTGATTGTCACTTGGTTTTGCCTAATGCTATACAATTTATGGGTGTAGTTTTCCTTGTAATCATAAATCTATGAGGAAAAATTGCCAAATGATTCAAGTTCCACTTACTTGAACTCATATTTATTTTTTATTTTATTTAAAAGAAAAAAATATGAATTTTGCTCATTGAATTTTCTATTCAAATACAATTTTTATTTTTATTTTTATAATAAAAAATTATAAATATTAAAATTTAACTCCGACTCTGCCAAATATAATCCAAAGTTGTTGCAATTGCTATAGTTATCAAAGACTTCTAGCCGGCTGATTTGATTCTCCTGTTTTTCAGCCTTTTTTGTAACTTTTCTTTTATATTTTCTAGTAATTTGAGACTTTTGTTTTAGGAGAGATGAGACTTTATTCCCTTGGGTCATCAAGTAATGTCAATTTCTTTTGTTTTCTTTATTTTTCTATATATATATATATATATATATTACTTTACTTTTTATGGGTGAGTGAGGGTGACTGCCCAGTTAATAATACCATGACCTATGTATCAAAGTCTACTAAGTTGGACACTTTCTTGGCTTTCCCCTTTGTTTTTTGCTTTATTTTTAATTATTATTACATTGTATAATTTATTTGATCCTCCAACTCTTTATCTTTTCTAGCTTTGATTTTTGTTAATGGAGAGGAGATGCTGAGCTGCTGGCCCCTTCTCTAATCCTTCCAACAATTCTAATTAATTGAAGGGTTTGCAATAAAAAATATATATATTAAAAAAGAAAACATATCTTTGATCATGCTGCATAAGCTCCATCTTTAAAGGTCAAGTCATTGTCCCCCGTTCTAAGTATTGCTGCCCTAATCATT
Source organism: Adansonia grandidieri (assembly GCA_038382065.1). Taxonomy (NCBI): domain Eukaryota; kingdom Viridiplantae; phylum Streptophyta; class Magnoliopsida; order Malvales; family Malvaceae; genus Adansonia; species Adansonia grandidieri. Next base: position 4,771,468 of record JBBYHK010000016.1, on the reverse strand, counting down.
CCCTAATTTCAGGATTTGGGTTCCCTACATATCATACCTTTCTCTATTTATTTATTTATTTATTATGAGACTGATAATTATTATAGGTTTAAACCTGGGTTAAATAATAAGTTAGTCTCTATAATTGAATTTAATTTTTAATTTGGTATTAAAAATTTTTTTTATTAAATTGATATTTGAAATTTTATTTTATCAAATACGTTGATACCTAATACTATTATTATTAGTAAACTGTTAACGTGACAGTTAAACAGCTAATAAAATATTGACACATGAAAAAAATATCATGTCATCATTTATCACGTCAACATAAAATTTTTATTATTTTTTATTTTTTGAATTTCTAATAATGATGTGATATTTTGTCATGTGTCAATGTTTCATTGGTTGTTGACTGTCACGTCAGCAGTTAACTAATGATAATAATGTTAAATACCAATGTACTTGACGGAATGAAACTTCATATACTAATTTGACAAAAAAAATTTTAAATTCCAAAATAAAAATCGAAATAAATTGTAGATACTAATTTTGTATTTAACCCTTTGAGCTTTAAAGTGGTACAAAGCTTTTGTAATCAAGCTTTTAAAGCTCCCTTCAGTCAAAAATTGTGTACTGATTGCTAATGCCTAAAGCTTTGATCTTTACTAGAGATTAAAATAATTCATGGCTTCATTATAATTTATAGCCTGGACCAGGAGGAGGTGGATACCAGTGAATTATGTTGCTTGAAGCCAAGAAAGACCCTGTTTGCATGTAGATTCGGTAATTTGAATATCATCAACTGTTTATGTGTTTTATTATATCCTAATTTTAAAATAATTTATATTTATAAAAATTTTAAAACATTTAAATTATACTGTGTTTTAATTTTTTTCCTGCAACTAATAATGCCTGATATTACACAATCTGTTTGCATGTCAATTGCTTATTCACAAACTTTGCTGAAAATTCCAGACCCAGGAGATTCTGTTTAAAATATAATTTACTCATATTAACTACTAGGTCAAACAAACATGCAATGCTTGATGATATATTAATCATGCCATTGCTTCTTGTTTTAAACATCAATGTTGCATCTTAGGTGCATGAGAAAGTCCATTTTAATAACCCTTTTTTGACTGCTTTTAAACTGCTTTTTTTTAAAAAAAAAAAAAAAAAACAAATCTCTTGCTAGGTTAAGGTTGAAAACTTAAACACAAAGAAATTAGAGATGGGTTAGGAGTGAAAAGAGTAGTTCAATTCCCAATTTCCAAATTAAAAAAAAAAAAAAAAGAACAGACCCTACTGATTGCTATATCTTATGAATTGATGAAAATTTCCAGAATATGGTCTTTTTATGGGGAGTTTGAAAATCCCAAGATGCTAGCAATGGATATAACCAAACCACTTTGCTGCAGGTCAAGGGAGAGACTTGAATTTTTTTTTTTCTTGCACAAAAGGATGGAAGCCCACATGCACAGGACATTGGCAATTTCAATTTGCTTCCAAGATCCAACATAAAACACTACACAACTATAATACTCGGACTCAAAATGTGAGTGTAAGATAGATCCGATATGGTTATATTCTTTTTTTTTTTAATGGTTATATTCATTGTTTTTTTAAGTTTCTATATATATATATATATAGAGAGAGAGAGAGAGAGTAATAACCCCATATTCATATATGAATATGCGTCCGACGTGAGTGTCAGACACGAATACTTCAAGAAAAATGAAAACTTAGAGCAATATAGCTGCACAATCACTAACCTTCAACTAATGCCAGCAAACCTCATTAATGAAGACCACAGGCTCATGTTTCACACTACAATATTTTTAGTCCTCCTCTTTGAATGAAATTGACTAACCAAAACAAGAACTGTGGTTACTTGGGCTTAGGTCAGCATAGTGGTATAAAAATATAAGTGGTGAACTAACCATATTGCTGACCAAAATGGAAAAGAACCAAAAACAAAGAGAATTCATGCCATTAGTAGATCTCAATTTTGTTGTTCAGCCATTCCGGAAAATTTGATGCAGATAAAAGATACACTAGTCACAGTTTTTCTTTGCACAATACAAGAAAATGTAGGAACATGGAATGGAAGCAATATTACATGTAACTAAGATCGTTTAACGACTTAACTATCTCTGAAAAGTATACAAGGCAAAAACGAAGGTGCAAAATGGCCAGATCACCTGCCAAAACATCTAGTTATTGTAGAGGTAAGAGCGGATGTGAGAAATTTCAGCCCACCAGATCCACCCGGGAAGTAAGAAATAGCGTAGTATGCAAGTGCAAGAACCTACAAGTTTCATGGAAACATCATGAAAATCGGTATCAAACTGGATGATCATACAGGCACTAACCCAATAATTATACCTCAGCTGATGATTTGACAAACCTTAGAAGTTTACGCTTAAAATAATTAAACAAAAATGATAAAGTAATGGACTATTACAGGATTCATAGACAGCAAAAAAGAAAGAAGTAAAAGAACCAGGATGTAGTATACCTGTAACACCGAAAAGAGCACAGAAAGAATGTAGCTATGAAGCACCATGGAAACATAGATGGTACCCACCATACTTCCGATAAATCCCAGCGTAAAAGGAAGCCTCTGCAGCAATGGTGTGATAAACAAAACAATAAAAGAAGAAAACATCAGAGACACACAAGCAAATTTGATGATTATTAACTTTTCTAGCACTCAATTCGTAAAGAAATTCAGGGAAAAAAAAAGAATCAAAATATAGCATAAATACCTCTTTTGATGACATGTGGGCAAACTGATTCTTTGGGCCTCTTAGAGCAAAGAATGATCCAATGATAAAGCCACATCCAAGGGTAAAGCAGATTGCAAATTTCTGGGGCATGAGCACCATGACTGGAAGAAACATGGTAAACGCGATGAAAACAAAAAAGACCCCGGTCGCAAGAAATAACCCAAAATAGATAAGTGCTTTTCCTGAAGGGACACTACTTGTGGCAGATTGGAAGTTCCCAGGAATATCTCTCACCCCTTTTGAAACGCTGGTGCACCAAGAACCAAACAAAGAATGCATTAACAGAAAAATATGATCTTATGACACGTACCTATCCTTTTAACTTTTAACAGGAGAAAAACAAGTTTGCATTAGCTTTTAATTAGAGATCCCAAGCAATTGCTCCTCCACCGCTATGGGATGATCATCAGAATTTTGAAATATGCCAACTTCTATTATTTTATCCACTAATAATATTCCTCTTTCGTTTTTCCTTTTCATTGCAACCTTGAAGGTATTCTGATATCTAATAGTGGAATAAGTGGGTAGTAAAAAGAAAGAGAAAAAGGAGCACCAAGTACAGCCAGCTAACACAAGAGGAACAGAGCAGATTCTTCTACCAAACCTTGATTCAGCTAGGACTCCAAAACCTAGTTCGCCGATTTTTAGATAAATGATCATAGAGAAAATATGATCGACATATCACTTCAGTCGTCCTGAATTGGAAAATTAAATACCATGGTTCATTAAATTTGAGCATCTGATAACTGGAGTTCTCTCCTGAGCTAAAACATGTACGTCAAGCATGCTGGCTTAAACTAAATAACATGAAATTAAATCTCAACCTGAAAAAAGGCGTATATCTTCTTCCTTGTTGATTATGCAGTTCGATAAAGATACATTAAGACCACTTTTTGGAAGGCACATTATTGCATGGCTCTAAACAGCATGATCCGAATAACCAACATACTACACTTCATTTCATGATTGAACCAAGTTAACTTGAAAAAAATCCTCTTCCACTATTAGTCACATCATTTCTGACCGATAAACGGAAACCACATGCTAGTTATAAAGGAATCTTACTTTCTATATCTTTGTCAAACCAAACCGCAATTCACATTAGGTCTCTACATGCTTCGGTAACCTACCTGGTTTTATAACACAGTCATGAATAAAACCAAGACTTTTATCATCTGAAAGATCTAAAAAACCAAATTATTTCTTCCTAACCAATGTGATCATAAACTTACCTCTACCACTCTTCAGTCCTCCTACCCAAATCAAATCAATTTTGTCAGCAGAGCATCTTACATCCTTAATATCTAAGTTTGAGATAACCACCCCTCTAAGCCATCATTCTTTTTATTCTAAACCCAAGTAATGCCATAAATCCTATTTCCTTTTTTTTTTGGTCGTATAACACACTCAACAGAATAAAGAAAAGTCTTGAACCAAGGCTTGCATAAGTTGAACTCACATTGGTTGAACTCATAAGTTGAACTCACCTTGACTTTGAATGATACCCATATCCTGAATCCTAAAATCAAATTCGCCATAAATCAACAAATAACCATAATCTAACAATCAATTTAAGTAACATTAAACTATAGAAATGCAAGCTTTATTACTAAATCAACGTACTTTAAAATCCGAAAATCCTAAAGCCCTAATTCCCATACAATCAAATACACATCATCGAAAATCGAATTTAACCAGTAAAACACATAAACACAATGCTCAATTTGCAATTTCATTAAGAAAAATCAAATCCCATGGTTAAATTAACCAAAAAAACCCGTTAGAAATCGAAGCTTTGTTCAAATTTCCCAGATCCAAAAGAAGGGTTTGATGATGGCTTACACGTTAAAGGTACCAGTGACAGTATCATTGGCAGACCTCATAGCAGACTCAAGATCAAACCCAAACCCAGTTGAAGTGCCCTCTTCTGTTTCTCTTGAAGCTGCATATGAGTTCCAATCAGCTAAAAGAGACGATCCTTCTTTTCCCAGCCCCTGACCACCATTACTGCCCCCTGAGAACCAAGCTTGCATTTTTTGCGTTTGTTTTTGGTTTTCCGGAAAGAAACGGCTCTAAAGATTCACCTTTCTCCTTTTTTTTTTAATTTTCTTTTTCTTTTTAAGGATCAGTTAAGGCCTAGGCTCCAGGGAGTGGTGAGGTTGCTGTATAAGAATAACTGTCCCCAGAGTGCTTAGAAACGAAGCAAAGGCCCCTTTTCTTTTTTTAGTTTCGAGTTTGACAAAGTAACGGTGCCGTTTTTGACAAAGGCTGCCGGGCATTGGTTTTTTCGGTTGGTCAATGGAATAGTACTTCCAATCAGTATGTTCTTACTTTTCAATGTCTTGAAAATAATGTGAAGTAATGCTAACGAAAATACATTGGATTCGTTCGTTATTTTCATAGTTGTCATTGAAAAGGTGTAAACCCTCTATGTTTCTGCTAAAGAAGGATTCAACAGCATTAGATTGGTAAAATTTAATCTTCATGAATTTAATCAATGGCAAAAAGTAAGCCGCTGACAATAGAGAAAGAGGCGTGAGCTAACTTTTAGGTAAAAAAAAGGTTTTTTTTTTTTTTAATTATTATTAATCTTCAGTTTGCACTGCAAGTTCTGCCATCAAAATTATTTATACAAATGAAAGTTATTATATCAAAGATAAAAAGCACCCAAAGCTGCAGTTGCTGAGAGTACTTTGAATCTGGTATTTGCATGTATTGTATGGCTTACAATACATTTTGAGAGTGGAACAAAACTAGTCATTATGGTTCCCCCATTTACTTCATTTCTTCTTTTATGAGCGATTAGAGAAGAAAATCAACCTGCTTCTAATATCTGCTGGATGGTTTCTTTCTCATTCTTTAAAACGTTTCATTTGTAATAGAAGTAACCTTTTATCAAATCCTGTCAGTCAGCATGATTCAGACTTACATTGCACGACATTGACATGGATATTGCATTTAGATCTTTGGCAGGCACTACCGTTTTCTTATAATCCCACAATGACATGTAATCTGTTGCCAGAAATATAGATAGACAAACCCAATAATTCTGTGAATTGGAATAAAAACACTCTGTAAACTTATAACAACATATATAACATCTTCAGAAGCTGGACCTCAAAGATCAAAAGTTCTTTAGCATGAGATTAAGATAAGTGGCTATGCCGAAGACCAAATTGCAATCAACAACAATATATATGTAACAAAACGAGTTGACCTGATGCTTGATGGCCAAAATGCTTCACTCAAAACTTGATTCTGAACCAGAATGAAAGAATCAGGGTGACAAGAAAAAAAAATAGCAGACTCCAAAGCCTGATCGTTGGTATACAGAGTTTACTTGCACGTAGTGTCCATCATGAGCTTCTGGTCTTCCCCTGCAATAATTTCTAGAAAGAAAAGCATAGAAATTAAGTTTGACATCCATTCGTAATTCATATTACATGGTACAACTTTATAATGAGTTAAGGAACAGCATGCTAATCTCGTGTTAGAAAACATTGAGCATAGTAATAATAATTCATTTTTATCTGTTAAGAACTGTACTGTAATGAATGAATGCTTCATCCACCACCATCACCTGCAGCATACGACAATTTACTGAATTACTTCAGGTTTCCTTCATCTCTTCCAGTGGATGAGCAGCAAAAACAGGATAGAAGCACAATGAGAAGGGACCGGACCCCATAAGTTGCAGAAGCACCCTCCTAGGCAAACTTTTGACTGTTATTAGATGGTGTCTGTGACGCGACTGCTTAGTCATATAACAACCTTGGGCTATTTACTGTCCATAATAATGCAGATCATGATGGAAATGCTATTTTCAAGGCACAAAGTCATGGAAAAACAAGCATGAATTGGAGAGATTGATCCATGTTTCCTACATTTAAATCTCTAAATTATAAGCTATTCCCGATTCTGCTACATAACTCTGAACAAAGACGAAATAAGTAGATGCAAGGTAAACTAAGAATGTTGAACCTCCGGTGAAAACAGTTTGCATCAAATGAGGAACAAAGGCAGACTATGTTCTTTTATCGGTTCTGGCAAGTGATGTCCATTGCTGAAACATTCATGGTTTTTTTAGCTGCCATGTTTGAACCAGCCTTCTAATGCTAGGAAAATGGTAGTACGCAATTTATATATATATATAGGGGATTTCTTACAAGAAACTTACTGGTTCTTTTGCAAGTCCTAGGAGTTCTCATTAGAATCCATTACCATAATTAGGTCTAGTCCTAGATTTGATATGTTACACTAAAATAAAAGTTAAAAGCTTGGATTGCATGTCAGAGTTTACTTACCCTTAGACAGTCTTCAAACAGTAGAAAACAAAATATGCAGCCTATGCACATTCGAGCATATGCTGACATAAGAAAATTGAATTTTCCGTTCTAAGACTAAACATTACATCAAAAACTGACAAGAATAAACGAAAAGAAATGATTAAAGCCAAAAAAAAAAAAGATTTGGGAAGTTACCTCGCTGGTAAGTTGAAAGAACAGGACAATTGAACCAAGGCTTGAAATGGAAGAGCTTGCAATTGCATTCTTGTAAACAAAAGAACTTTGTCTAATGAAAGATTTTAAGAAAGCTGAAGGAATTATTACGTCAAATACTAAAAAAATGCATTAATCTCACGTTAAATTAAAAAATTTTTTGACATATAAACGATAAGCGAGTAATCGCTTGTGACACACGGCATCCCCAATGCCTCATTGCTAAACAGTTATGGAGTTTCAATATCTGCCAGCCATCTCAACCACCTAGCCAATCCCCTTATGCCACGTCAAAAAGTATTGTATGACCTAGTAAAAGTGGACTTTTTTATTAAAATAATATAATTTTTTTTATTTACCAAAATAAGCCGTTTTCAAATTATTTACCGAAATAAGCTAATTTTAAAAAGGTATTAAGAAATCGCCGTCCCAAATGACAATTTCTTAACGTAAAAAAAATTATAAAATTTAATTGAGAAATCGTCGTATTATATGACGATTTCTTAACGTTCAAATAAGAAAGAAATGCTTGTGATGGCAGTTTCCCAATAAATTTTAGAAAAATTTTAAAAAAAGAAATTAAACTAATAATTATTTAAAAAGAGTAAAATTAAAAAATAATTATAAAAAAAATTATTAAAATTATTAATAAAAATTTTAATTACCTTTTCACTTTTAATTTTATTCTTTTCTTTATTGTTGCTCTTCTCTATGTTCTTAATAAAACCGACTCTTCCTATATATATAAAAATATATATAAATTATATAT
>JBBYHK010000016.1:4745543-4763329 GCA_038382065.1 Adansonia grandidieri | reverse complement strand
AGAGCTCTCATTTTTCTCTCCCTAAGCTCCTCTATCTCTCCCTTCAGAAGAAAAAGTTTCTCCCTCAAGAATCCATGTCGGTATGTAATATTTTTGGGTTTTTTTTTCCTTTCATTTCCGTTTAAATTTGTTAAAGAAAGGTTCATTTTTGTTGTTTGATTTGATTTTTTTAATGGATTTGAGCTTTGGATTGTTTTGATTCATAAACTTTGGGTTCTTGATTCTCTGTTTCTATTGTATTTTCCCTTTTTTTAATAAGAAAAAATCGAACTTGATTTTGTTGTTGATCAAAGAGTTTCTTTTTTTCTCTTTAAATTTTGGGCAATTTTTTTTAACATTAAAATTTTACCCTTTTTATCATTTTTTTTCCTGTTTTCCTTGACGAGTTTTGCTGGAAACTGGTTTTGAACCTTTTTATTTTGTTTTAACTTAAAGAGTTGCATAGCATTTGGGTGATTTACTTTTCTAATAACATGATTTATGGTCGGGAATTTGATTTGTTTTTAAAAGTTAATTTTACTCAATTAAAACTTTGGAAGTAAGATTTATATTGAATGAAAATGTGATTGGTCTTGATAGGAATCGGGGAGCTTCAATTAATGTACCATTAATTTTCAGTGGAAAATGTGGTTTTTGATTAATCATTGAAGCTGTTGAATAATAAGGGGTGAGAAGTTAAGATCATGATAAAGTTCTTTTAAGAACACATTTTGAGTCAGGAATCAGGATATGGAAGTTTGCCTGGTGAAGGAAATTAGCTTTTGTTGGGAGTGTTTAGAGAGCATGTATTGTTGCTTGTCTAGTTTTTGATATTTCAATCTTTAAAAGGCAGCTTGATTGTGGATATCATAATCCTTTGAAATTTGTTCATATTCTGAAGCAGATGAATCTTTTGTATCAACCTGTTCATATTCAATTGACCAGCACTAACTAATTGTAGTTCTTTATGGGATCTGTGGCAATGTTTATTTTGAATGATGTGACTAATTTATGCTTGAATTTCCATGATTTGATATTATTTTGATTGTTAGTTTATGTCACTTCAAGTTTAACATGTTGGCTGATTCCTTTTTATCTTGTTTGAAGATAAGTTAAGCTTTTCACTGTATCTGTCCAAGAATGTGATTATTTAAGTTGCCTGTTTTTTTCATTAATTTATGTCATATGCTTTTATGTTGTCTTTTTTTATCTCCTTTAATGGTTATTGTGACTTGTACTCAATTATTGCTCATTTTGAAGGTATTTGCTTTAACTGATTGTATTGTTGCTATCTAGGCATGTCTTTCTTTCACTGTTCTTCTACCCACCTAACATCTCCCTTGGATAAAAATTGTCACTAAATCAATGATTATACAGTTGTTTAAAACAGTTATTTCGTTAACCATTTATGATTGTTTTTATTTGACATATCCTATATAAAAAATAGTGATCACGGTGAATTTTTGTGATCTTAGACCAAGTTTTTTTTTGAAGTGCTTTTTGTAGGTGACCAATAACCGGCGTTCGGTTAATTTAAACTACACAGTCTATTTAGGCCCACATGTTACTTGTAATAATTCAAATTGCAATATACCCTTTTACCCCACTGTGGTATCAGGCGATGTAATTGATCTGCTCAGCTGAAGTCACATTTGTTTGTTCTCGATATTGTAAAGCATGCCAATTAATTTTTGCAGTTGAAGAAGTTATTTTGTTTTAAGTTGAAGCCGAAGTTATGTAAGAGCCTTTGTAGCAGCATTTAGAGTTTTAATATAAGGTTCATATCCTTATGGTAAATATTGAAGAGTGGTCTATCATATACTCTAATTCCTTTTACTATTTTTTTGAGTTCAAGAACCAAGAAGGTAAACTTGTTTGGCTATCAGACTTTGCCTTGCTTGTTGAATGTGGACAAATTGTTCTGTCTGAGCTTGGAATTAATCTGTATGCTTATTTGGAGAACTTTTAGGACTAACAACTATTGACTGGCTTTTTCTGATGTGCAAGTGAATGTGGTGTAGCTATTGGCTACTTGGTGAACATTAGACATGCTTTTATTTTGGCAGGTTACTTCAATTTTTTGTCTATCTGTCTATCTGGATTAGGAAGATCTTAATTGGAGCATTTTACTTTTCTTTTTTGTGCAGCAAGACAAGGGTCGGCCATTGCCAAAATTTGGTGAATGGGATGTCAATGATCCTGCATCGGCTGAGGGTTTTACCGTGATCTTTAACAAGGCAAGGGATGAGAAGAAAACTGGTGGCAAACCTGAGTCACCAGCAAAGGCTGATCTTCATGTTAAGCCTGGAGTGGAACCTAGCAAACCCCAGCGGGCTGTAAGTAATCTCTAGTATGACTTACCTTATTTTTGGCATCTGGATGCATATATTAGGCAGTGGTGATAATCTATTGTTGCCTGATGGGCGACATTTGCTTGATTATGGCACCATTGACATCTTCTTATGATTGTTATACAGTGTGGCTATTTTAGATGATAATCTATCCTGATGTGTCATTTTTTCAGAAAAAATGGCTTTGCTGCATTCAAGCCCCACCTGCGGAATCCTGATGAAGTCCTGCCTGTATAAGAGCTTCCACAAGTATGTTCTAGCCCCCACCATATATTCCTAAACAAGATAGGATCTATAGGGCTGTGATAAGTCCTTCTGGAATTATTTTTTTGTGGTGTTAAATTTAATTCTGGCGGGAGAAAAGGAGCAAAGAAGAAAAAAATACTTACGGTATCCATATGTAGTTATTTGGTGGGTTATTACTAGAAGCTGAGTTATTTCTTCTTGTCTTTGCCTTCTCTATGTTATAAGCTGTAAAGCTTTTGCGACATATTCTTTCTTCATTTTAAACGAGTGATAGGCGTGTTTACCAAAACGCTTTCTTTTTCTCTTCTCTTTTCATTTTTTTTCCATAGAGACAACATTAGAAATTTGTTTTGCATCATGGAATTACATCCTTAAAAAATATGGTTATATCATGAAGATCACACTCATTGTAGGCCTATAAAATTGCTATCGGTTGATGTGCCATTTTGCATGAATAACAATTCCAGCCAAAAGAGCATGTTTGCATATTATGGTTGATGAAAACGTCACTCATCCATGAAAAGAAATACATTTCAGCAGAAAAATAACTTAAAACTGATCATGCTTTTATATCACTTAGCCGCTCAATTAATGGCAAATCTAGAGGCTCGATCATATGATGAAAACGTCACCTGATTCATCTATACACATGTATATCGTGTGCCTGAGATGACAATGGTCTGCATATTCATAAAAAGGCATTGTGAACTGCAGTTTTAACATTCAAGAAAGAATGATAAAATGAAAAAGTGAAATGCAAAGGGTTCATGAAATGCTTACATTGCAAGTGATATTAGCTCCAACATCTCAAAGAGGCACAATTATAGTTTAGATTAGTCCTGCAATCAAAAACTATCTGTCTTTTATACGAAAAACACTTGCTTCAGCAGCTGAGAGTATAAAACATTCCCAAAAATAAAAAAATTAAAAAAAAAAATTTTTTTGGGGTATACAGTTGCAACCTAACAGCTTCGATATAAATAGTATATCAACCTAAATTACACAAGTTTTAAGACTTAAAGTGATGATTTACTGTAATTCACAATGGAATGCAGCAACCGTCTGGAATGGCTGTAAGGTTAAATCCTCGTCAAAATGATAATATCCACTCCATGTTGGATTCAGTACCAAAACTCATGTTTCTAGGTGCTGCTGGCTGCCGTAACGCACTCTTAACTTATGTTATTAGGATTTAAATATAAATATATATTTGATGTGAATGTATTTATTTTTTACATATTTTTTCATGCATTCAAAAAATTTTAAAAAATTATATTCTAATACACATGTCTTTGTCGAAAACCAATATTGAACATGAAGTCAAGAGCAATGTAGCTGCTAACGATTATTATTTGATGAATTACACAAGCTCAGAAAGAGCGGGTCCAATAAGGCCCTATTTGACGGTTATTACGGCCCACCAAATATTAAACATTTGTGGATTTCATTTCGTTGTAATTTTATATATTTCAATATTCACTGTTTACCTTCACGTGCCGCTGCCATTGCTATGCCAAGTGTGAACTGCCAACGTTTCTTTATCTACTTCCTTTCAGACAAATCCACCCTTCAGCAGTAATCAAAATTACAACCCACAGAAAACGAACTCTGGGCTGGGGCCGGGGCTGGGCAACTGCAAAGAATAAGAGCAGCTGCTTTAATGCCGGTGGTTGTTAAATTTTGATTTTGACCCTTTTTTTTTTTTTAAATTTTCCTAGGGTTTTTTCCTATTCGGTTTCAATTAGGGTTTTTCTAAAGCTTTTTTCCTTTCAAGGTAAGTTTTTTTTCCCTCTGTTGTTTCCTTCTCTTTTTGTTTGTTTTATTCTATGCTTGAGTTTGTTTGCTTTTGTTTGTTGAATGTAGCATTCCTTTGGAATTCATTTTCAAAATTGAATGATTTTGCAGCTTTAAAATTTGGGTTTTAGTTTCTAATTATTTTCAAAACGCTGACTTTTTGGTCAACGACGTGTATTTGTGTGTTATTTTTTAGGTTTAATAGGTGTCGCATGCATGTTTAGAAATCTTGGAAGCTGTTTTAGAGAAATGAAAAACATGGGAACGGTGAAATGTAATAGCACTTTTTTTTTTTTTGGGTGTTAGGGATACAATGGTAGGTTTCAACGCTATAACTCTGTTAAATCTTTCAAGGTTGAAACTTTTGGCAATGGCTGGTTTGAGGAACAGTAGTGGGGAATTCTTTATAATTGACTAGCTTTACTGTTTGAGGCTGTGCATTTTTGTTTTTTTAATATTATTTTTGAAGGTTAAATTGGTTTTTGGATGCATGTTGAGCAAACTTGAAAGCTGTTTTAGTGAAAATAAAAACATGGGGATGATGAAAATGGAATAGAATATATACGTATATATATTTGTTAGGGATTACTTTTGGGAGCACTAGTGGGATTCAGTGCTATAGGTATGATAAATCTTTCATGGTTGAAACTTTCTTTGGCAATGGCCAGTTTGAGTAGTAGTGGCGAATTCATTATATTTGACTTGTCTTCTTTGTTAGGGACTGTTCAGGCTCTTTGAAATGGAGGAATGGAATTTCTGTAGTTATCTTATGTGGATGAACCTCATTTTTAGTATCAATATGCTCTTTAGTCTTTAGTTATACATTGTTTACTGCTAGGTTTTTGAACATGAGGCAAGGCGAGGGAGAAGCAATACGCTGCGTTGAACAGGTCGGTGTTATCCAAATTGAAAGTTGGATTTGCATATTATATCTTTTTTTCCCTGGCTGCCTCTTGCCTTTTTTTTTTTTTAATCTAGACTTTTTGGTTCTGTGTTTTAACCTAGGGGAAAAAAAAAAGAGAAGTTAAGCTCCATCAGGTTCTCAGATGTTTTTTGCTTTATATGAACAGGCAATTGACTTGATTTCAGTGGTTAAGGAGATTCATGGGCTTGATGTAATTGAGCTTAATAACTTGCTGAGAAAGTCTGAAAATTTTACCATTCACTTTGTTACTGAAAAAGGATTAGAATTAGAGGTACACCGACCTCATTTTATTATTGTCATGGTATCATTCTTCTGCTTTTCCACTGAAACATCTCATGTTGAATTGTGTTATCTTTCAGATTGATTTGGAAAAACTTGCAGGATTTCTTCCTCTGCACCTTATAGCACTTCTCGTGTCGTCTGATAGAGATGAAGCTCTGCTCAGATATTTATTATGTGGCATCCGGCTTTTGCATTCCTTGTGTAGATTAGTTCACAATACTAAACTTGAGCAGGTTGCTTTTAGTAATACTCATCTGGTTATTCTCTATGCTAATAATTTTAATGCCCTTTTTGTTTCATTATTTGTTGTATTTATTCTTTCCTATAACAAGGACTTGACACAAATTGAACTGCAATAAAGGGGCAGTCCCTTTATTAGTTTCCTTGCAGAAAACACCTTTCACTATTCTTTAGAAAAATGTTAATACATCAGAATGAAGGCAGGAAGAGGGATACTGTACTGTAGGTTAAATAAATCATTGCTTAACTTTAGACCATCTGTCTTCTTGTTTTTTCATTTCAATGTTCGGACTTTGAACTTATTTGTAACTTATGAGATTGGAAATCTTTCTTAGTTTTGAGGGATACTGTAGGATAAATAGGTTTACTCCTTAACTTTAAACTGTCTTCATGTTTTTTCATCTAAATATTTTGGACTTTGGATTTAGTTATAAGATTGGAAATCTTTCATAGTTGCAACGGAGAACAACTTATTCTGCCTCCATCGTGAGTGTAGTGCTTAATATAGGTAGCAAGCCTCACCGATCCCTTGAGATTCCCATAAATCCTTGATTAAGTCAAGAATAAATTTGCAACATCTTGCAAATTTCTAATACCCTCAAGTTTCTAGTCGCATCTATGCTCTAAGAAAGCCCTTAACTGTAAAGACTCAAATATGGATATTACAGGTGATACTTGTTAATTCTAGTAGTCACTTCTCTCTCTTATACTCACTCTAATGCTGTAGGTGTCTTTTGAATTGGATCTTCTTTTTTCTCTTCTCATCAGCCTATCCACTACATAACATAGCAAGTTTTGAAAATTTTTGGTATACTGTGAGTTTCTTTCTCCTAATCTTTTTTCCTTTTGTAATGTTTACAGATTCTGCTTGATGATGTAAAAGTATCAGAACAGCTGATTGATCTGGTCTTTTATGTGCTGATTGTTCTCAATGATTATAAACAGGTTCTTTATTATCCTTTTCGTTATGTATTATCTTCCAATTTTTTTTTTTAATCTTTATTCAAACTTGCTTTCATTTTGTAGGACATCTATGATTCAGGTCATGCGCCAGTCTTGTTTTCAGCGCTCGTGGCATGTAGTCTGTATCTATTGACTACTTGTATATCTTCACAGTGGCAAGATCTGGCTCTAGTGATGGTGGCACATCCTAAGGTACCCTCATAGTTAACATGATTGTGAACTGATTTTGAGGGAAAATTAGATGGGTTAGATAATGTTCTTTACACACCACTTCCTTAGCGTTCATGACAATAGCATAATCTCATTGAGTTCTTCAATCCATCATGCTGTTGACCTTATTGATCCAAATTCCATTACAGGTTGACATTTTTATGGATGTAGCTTGCAGAGCAATTCATCTAGTTGTCAGGTTTCTCCAAAACAAGCTGTCTGCTCAGCATACTGATATTTGTGTAAAGCCGAGTCCAACTACTGAATCAATTGTTATCTACCTGTGCCAACAATGCGAGGCTTCTTTACAATTCCTCCAGTTATTGTGCCAACAAAAACCGTTTCAGGAGTGCTTACTGAAGAATAAGGTTTGCATATTAGCATTTCATTTATTCATCTGGTATAAAGTAATGTATGAAGAGGTATTACCTTCATTAATTTTTTTTAGGAAGAAGTAATTTGTTTTGGCCAAAACATTTATACATTTACAGGCATTTGCTTGTGGAAAACAAGTATGATAGATTATCAGTGAAAATAAACTAAGATCTAAGATTTCAAAATTTTCATTTGGCCAATAGAAAAAATTATGGTTGCAATAAAGCTATATGTACTTATCATAATTTGCCAATGTGTGGAAGATCTTTATGAGATTGGCATGAAGTTTTGAGTCCTATTGACTCTACTTAGTGAGATTAGTTGTGATCTACTGGGATTTATTGCATTTTTAAATCAGACCAATCGGATTTCATTTTTGATATTCTTTCAGGAACTAAGTGGAAAGGGTGGTGTCCTTTTTCTGGCTCAATCGATCCTGAAGTTGCATGCACCAGATTTTGTAGAATCTGACTCAGTCATGGCTGCATTATCTAGGCTGAAAGCTAGAGTCCTGTCAATTGTAAGTCCTAGGCATGGATATTCGTCTTGGCTATACATGTGGAGGTTTAAGATGCTTTAGAATCTCCTACAGCTTCTTTTTAAGATGACACTAACGTAAATAAAGTGTCCTATTTATGCAGTTATTTCATTTGTGTGAAGCAGAAAGCATTTCTTACCTTGATGAGGTTGCCAGCTCTCCAGGAAGCCTGGATTTGGCAAAGTCTGTGGCACTTGAGGTTAATTTTCTGATATGCAAGTTTATGTTTTGTTAGAATGAGAAATATACTCAGAATTATCTACCTGATGCTTCTCTTTAATACAAGTATTATAATGAGCAGGTCATTGAGTTGTTGAAGACTGGACTTAGTAAAACTCCTAAACCTTATGATGATAACCCCGGGCTTCTTCAACTTAATGCAATGCGTCTAGCTGATATCTTCTCTGATGATTCAAACTTTCGATCTTACATCACCATCCATTTTGTAAGTTACAATGATCAGACTTCAGAATTGGCTTCTGATACTGTCGGTAGAATGTTATTTTCAAAGATAAATAGCTATAACTTCTGTTTTATTTGATCAAAATTTACATATTAGTGGAGGACCAAAACCAAAACCGTATAGTTTTTTGTGGCAAAATATGCAATCTGGATTGTCAATTTGTCATGTAAATTGTATGGATTTGGTGTTTTATTTTACCTTTTTGCAACCTTTATGGTAAGGTTTTTGACTGCCTCTTTTGTGCTCCTTCAGACTGAATTTTTGAGCGCAATATTTTCACTCCCTCATGGAGATTTTCTATCCACGTGGTGCTCTTCTGATCTCCCTGTAAAGGAAGAAGATGCTACCCTGATGTATCTATTATTTAATGAAGCTGGATGGGCTTTAGATTCAGTGTTTTCGTCAGACAATCTGGAACCTGCTTATATCCCCCACCAAATGTCTAAGGCATCCTATCTACATCAAAGAACATCTTTATTCGTCAAAATAATTGCAAATCTTCATTGTTTTGTTCCTAACATCTGTGAAGGTAAATTCCCATCTGAGTGATGGCAAGTTCTGTATGAAATTTGTGATCTGCTTTTATGTTAATTGTACTATCTGTTTTAATCCACAGAGCAGGAGAGGAACCTCTTCCTTCACAAGTTTCTTCGGTGCTTGCGAATGGATCCTTCTAAGATATTACCCGGTTATGCCTTTGTCTCTGGTCCACAAAAAGCTGCCGCTATTTATAGGAACCTGCGTAAGTATCTTGTTGAACTTGATTTCCTTTTTCCTTCAAGTCGGACATGGTTGTAGACTTTCTCTTGTTCCTTACGAGTAACCTGTTCATGTAGGTTCCCTTTTAAGTCACGCGGAATCTTTGATTCCTAATGATCTGAAGGAGGATGATCTCCATCTCTTGAGGTGATCTGGAGTTCATGTTTTTTCAACGAAATTCCTGCAAAGTTCAATTAGCATTAGAATTTATTAAACAGTTTTTTCTGTATTATGCCTTCCAATATAAATTAGCACTGCTTTCTTTCAAAGTCTACGAGAAAAATGTTCGAATCACCACACTCAACGGATGAGTATTTCTACTAACTAAACCTTAATATAAACTCATGTAATGTGGCATTCTTTTTTATATGCTAGCATGAGATATATAATTCATAGATAAAACATCCTTAAAGGTTTTCGCTGAAACTTTAATTTTGCTACAACTGTAATACACTCCAAAGACTTTGTTTGCAATATTCAAATTAATTCCTGTTTCAATGTCATTACTGCCATCTTCTCTGTTTGAGTTCATGGATGGTCCAACATTATTGATTTCTGTTGTTAAACAATTTTCGCTTTTTCAGGATATTCTTTGACCAATTACAGTCACTGATAAATCCTTCTGAATTTGAAGAAAACCAAGTTCAGGTAAAACTTCTGTATCTTATAAATGATTGGTATTATATTCCCAACCCCAACCCCTCTGTTGTGGCTGGTATGTATGTTCCTTTCTAAGTTATATTTTAAATGTTTTGAAACTATCTGCTTTCGTCAGAAAGATACTGAAAAGTATAATTGAGGAGTCAATTTTTTTGAATTACTTTCAATAATGCTAGCCAGAATCATCAAGTGAATGCTGAAAGTTCATTTGTTTTACAGTTAAATTACATTAAGAACGTTATTTTGGTAAAAGCAAATTTAAATACTAAGTGCTAGGTGCTTCAAACTTCAAACTGTGTTGGACAGTGAGACAAAGTAAGACACAAGACAGATTTCATTCTAATTATATTTTGGACCATTGAACTTTTTTATACTTAAATTATTTCTAATGATAGTTTCAGAAGATATTGTTTTGGCATCGATGCACTGGAAATCTCTTGCTTATTTTTCATCTTCTAAATGCAACACTCAGCAACGTTTTATAACTGATAGGAGGATCGAAGTTTAGCGGGATGCTCGTCTCCTTCACTAAGAAGAGAACGTCCAAATCTTAATAATCGAAATGGTAACCTGAAAGAGGAAATGTCTGAGAATTCTGCTTTCCAAGAAGAAGAGCAGTTTTGTATCAGGAACAATCATATGGATCAAGCTGATAGTATAAAAAGGCAAGACATGATGGATGACGAGGATAAATCTGTTATGCCTAGTGGTTTGAAAGACATTGACAGAGATGTCCAGAACATTGAAACAAGCGGTTCAGATACAAGTTCCGCAAAGGGAAAAAATGCCACTGATAAATTAGTAGAGCGTCTCAGAGAAAGTACGCATGCAGAAGCTCGAGAGGATGAAAAAGTTCAAGCTTTTCAAACTGAAGAAAAGCATCGAAAGAAAAGGAAGCGAACTATAATGAATGATGAACAGGTGACAATAATAGAAAGGGCCCTTCTGGATGAACCTGAAATGCAACGAAATACTGCTTCTATACAATCATGGGCTGATAAATTAAGTCATCATGTATGTAAAATATATCTAGTAACTTTTGCTTGTTCTACGTTAATGTAGTTATCCACTTGAAGTAACATGTTTCTTCTACATTCATTTCGCAGGGCTCTGAGGTTACTTGTTCACAGCTAAGGAACTGGTAAGGACGTCACCTCCTTTTGTAATATTTTACATGCTCATGGTTCTAGAAACCATTCTGAGATCACAAGGTAGCTTCTTTAATGATAAAAATAAATAAAAATTGGGGGGAAAAAAGAAAGAAACCTTATAAATGTATTGAATGTTTCTTTAGAGTTTAGAGTTGCTTTCCTACAATTCTATGGTAAGGTAAATAAAACGAAATGAGTATTTTGTAGCTTCAAAAAGCAGCAATTGGTATAATTAGCGTTTATCAGTTAATAGATTCTGGTGATTAACCGATTTTTATAAGTTCTATCGGTTATTGTGTGAAACTAATTATTTTACCTCCATCAGGCTCAACAATCGAAAGGCCAGGCTTGCACGCTTAAGCAAGGATGCTCGTCCCCCTCCAGAGCCTGACAATGCTTTTGCAGGAAAGCAAGGTGGGTCACAACAAGGGCATCCATTAAGATCTCCTGATAGTCCTGTTCAGGAGACTGCCTCCTCAAATACCAGAGGCACTCGAAGCATGTGCAGAATGAACAGCAGGGAAAACCCAGTGGCTCAAGAATTTGCTGATTCCAGTGCTGCAGAATTTGTTCAGTGCAAGCCAGGTCAGTATGTGGTGCTTGCAGATGGAAGAGGTGAGGAGATTGGTAAGGGTAAAGTACATCAGGTGCAAGGCAAATGGTATGGAAAGAGCTTGGAGGAATCAGGGACGTGTGTTGTTGATGTGGTTGACCTAAGGGCTGATAGATGGCTGAAGCTACCCTATCCATCAGAATCCACAGGTACCTCATTTGAAGATGCTGAAAAAAAGATTGGGGTAATGAGGGTTATGTGGGATTCAAACAAGATATTCATGTTACGACCTCAATAAATTTCAGTCTTTGTTGATTTTATCTTCTTTTTGCCACTGGCTACGAAATATAAGTCAATATAGCTTCGATATCACAAGCTCATAAGTGCTAATCCATTTCAAGTTTCCTCTTTCCATAATTTAAACGCTCATAGCATATACCTTCATAAACCATTATTGCCCCCTTCTGAAATGAAAAAGAATACTGAAAGCAAGCTATGTAGGAACAAGGAAGGTGGACTTGCCTTTTGATATGCTGACTGACAAGTTATGAAAACCAAAATTGATGAAAGAATCTGGACTCAAGTTTTGAGGGTTACCTTCTGATATGCTGATGTTCTAATGAAGCATTGAAGTGGCAGTCACCAGATTTGTTGTAAAAAAATGGTGAAATTTGAAGTTATTGCTTCTTGTATTATGGTCAGAAGTCTGAATTGCATGACATCCTTATGGCTTGGGTCCATTTACAGCTCATAAAAACTCTTTATGCTATGAGATATATTGGTTATCTTTTATGAGTAATTTGAGGCATTTAAAGCTATTATTGCTGCCCCCACAACCACCTGAGGAGGCCAAAGGTTGCAATTCAACAAAGATGCTTTGAATTGAGAGTTGAGACTGATACAGAGATTGATAAGGCTGTAAACATTTAAGTTAGATTCATTAATTTAATGAATAATTTGAGGGTTTTCAGGGTTATGTTGTGCTAGCAGCGCCCACCCCCATAGCCACAAGCTGAAGCCTGAAGCTTAGCCACCGACGAGACCAAAACCAAAGGGCATTTAAGGAAGTTGCCCTTTCATCATCTCAATCAAAACATGTCCTGTCTCTAACTTTAAAACTCAAAATACTGAAAATTTGATTTTTGAACACATTTTGCTCTCATCATTTTACTTTAACAGTAAAAATTTTCAAAAACGGATGATTTCCATTGTATTTTCACTGTTTTTAATATATTTAACAATTAAAACCATTTTTTTTCCCTATCAGCTCAATTAATCCTAATGGATAAAATAGAAAAAAAAAAAAAAAAAAGATAAAATGCAAGAAAACAAAAAAGAAAAAAGACAAGTTATACATGAGAGAGAGAGAGAGAGAGAGAGAGATCAGATCCATGGCCTAAGTCTTTTACGACTTTGTTTATTCTCTCTCTCTTTCATTCATTGTCTTATTCTGTCATTACCCGTTCAACAGTCAAGACTTATAACGTGGCAAGCCGTGGCATCGCTTTCCATATCTGCTCTTAACTAGTATCTTTCAGACAGAACTACCCTTTCATTTCAAGACAATCTACATAACTATCCAAAAGTACAGCCTCGGAAAGCCCATTTCTTTGTCTCTCTATCAATCAAAAGAAAAAAGAGAAACAGTCTTTGCTGATATAAAATTTTGTCTCGGACAGCTTTCGAATATTCAAACTTTTCTCTCTCTAACTTGAAGCAGTTACTATTCGAATCCTTTGGAAATGCTAAACGAGAAAGATTGTAAAGCTCTTTTGGATTAAAACCCACGGAATTTTCTTTTCCAAGGAGCCCACTTTTTTCTTGGCGGAGGAAAATTTTTTACTGAATTTTCTGGTGAGATTCTTCTCAGAATTTTGGATTTTTCTTGGTGGGTTTTGGATTTTAGGTTCAAAGATTAAAAGGGTATTTGAGTGAAAGAAGGAATAGTATGAAGATCAAAGAAGATGATCATGAAGATGTGAAGGCCTTTTAGAGGAGGTAATTCTTTGATTTTTTGACCCTTTGACGAGCTTTTTGTTATTGGGTTTTGATTAGGGATTTTGTTGTGTTTGTTGAATTTAGCAGTTAAAACTTAGATTCTTTGTTCTTGTTGTGCTTTTCAAGTTTTGGCTGTTGTATGTCTTTTGCTTGTTTTTGTTAAACCTTCATTTTCTTTCTATCAAGACTTGAGATGTCAATTTTGTCATGCTCTTGAATTCTAGAAATTTTTTGAACATATTTCATTCTTTCTGTTTTGTTCTTTGATCTTGAGTTAGGATTTTGTGGCCTGGATTTCTGAGAGGAAAAAAAAATTAAAGCTTGGTATTCTTGAGGACAAGGAAGCGATTAGGCAGTCTATTTGGTTGAAGAGTTGACAAGGATATCTAAGGTATGGTCATCTTCACTCGTAGTATGATTTTTGTTATGATGTTGAAATCTTGATGACATTAAATAATTTTAAACTGGAATCTAGTTTCATTGATGTTGTAGTGGAGCTTTTGCTTTATGGATTTTTGGGTTAATAATTGACGAAGGTTTCAAATTTTCGGTTCTTGCAATGAAATGATTAATGCAAGAAAGTTGTTGCTACTCTAATATGTGATGGTGATTGTGCTTTAGCATTCCTTAATTAATCTAGGACAGATTTATACATAATGTTTATCAATTGTATCGGATTTTAACAGTTTTTGCTTCTAAAGCTACTAGTCCTTCCGCTATGTGGGAATTTTTCCCAGTGGAAAGTTACCAGTCCAGGTTGCGACCGAGCAATTTGTGTCAGCAGATCCTGTTAAGAGCTTAAGATTTGTAATAGCTCCAAGGAATCATTTGGCCATATACAAGAAAATAAGGTTTCTTTGAGATTATAGTTTGCATTAATTCTGCCAAGATGTGTTTGGTTGTTGGATGTTTCTAACTTATTAAGTCTATCTTCCATTATGCGATTGATTCAAGTTTTTTTTTTTTTCTTAGTTTTAACGTGTGAATTTCGGAGAAATAATAAACAAGCAAAGCATTATGGTTGCGAAGGGATGCCAAGATGCTACTGATTCCCCAAAAGTGGAGGTTGGAGAGATAGACACTAGCGCACCTTTTCAATCCGTTAAAGATGCTGTCACTCTTTTTGGTGAAGGTGCTTTCTCAGGGGAAAAACCTGCCGTAAAAAAGGCAAAAGCTTCTTCTGCAGAGGTAAATGACTCTTGGAAGTTATCTTTCTTCTTTTGAGGCATCGTAGTATTAAATTGCTGAGACTTGGATATGGTATTTATGTCTCGTTCAAGGTTTTCTTTTAAGCGGTATTTATTCATATGAAATTGGAGCTTCAGGGATATATTTCTGGGAAACCGATTTACATGAAAATCGCATGATCAGTAATATTTAACTCGTATTTGTTTCAAAAAGTTATTTTTTGTTGAATTGCAGAGGGTACTGGCGAAGGATACACAGCTTCACCTGGCTCAGAAAGAGTTGAACAAGTTAAAGGAGCAAGTAGAAAATGCGGAGACAACTAAGAGTCAAGCACTCGTAGAGCTTGAAAGGGCTAAAAGTATGGTTGAGGAACTGACTCACAAACTCAAAACTGTTAATGAATCAAAGGATTCTGCAATCAAGGCTACAGAAGCTGCAAAGAATCAGGCAAAGCAAATTGAAGAAGCGAATTCTGGTATTCTTCCTGGTCCTGATGGTGCTAAAAGCCAGGACTTGGAAACTGCAAGGGAACAATACATGGCTGTGATTACTGAACTTGATGCTGCAAAACAAGAACTGAGGAAGGCTCGTCAGGAGTGTGATGCATCCTTAGAAGCAAAAATTACTGCATTCAACCAAATAGAAGAAGCTAAACATGCAGCCAAGGTTAACATGGAGAAGGTTGGAGAGCTCTCTAGGGAAATTTCATCTGTACAGGAATCAATAGGACAAGTGAAGCTTGCATCTCTTGAAGCACAGCAAGAACAAGCTAAAATTTTTGCTGAAAAGGATACCCAGAGGCAATTATATAGAGCTATGCTTGAAGAGTCGACGAAGAAGTTGCTTGCTTTAAAGAACGAATTAGACCCTGAGGTTACACAAAATCTTGAAGCACAACTGTCTGAAACAGTAAATCAGATTGGGGCTTTGCAGAAGCAGATGGAAAATGCGAAGGCTTCTGATCTGGAGTCTGTGCGAGCTGTTACTTTAGAGCTCGATGGGGCTAAAGAATCATTGCAAAAAGTTGCTGAAGAGGAAAGCTCCTTGAGAAGTTTGGTAGAGTCTCTTAAAGTGGAACTAGAGAATGTGAAGAAAGAGCATTCCGAACTGAAGGAGAAAGAAGCGGAAACAGAGTCCATTGCTGGGAATCTGCATGTCAAGCTTCAGAAAAGTAAATCTGAGCTTGAAGCTTTCCTTGCGGAGGAATCCAAAACAAGAGGTGCCTGTGAAGAAATGATTTCAACCCACCAACAGCTATTGTTGGAAACAGAAAATGCACGGCGAGAAGCAGAAGAGATGAAGAAGGAAGCTGAGAAATTAAAGTTGGAAGCTGAAGCCTCAAGAATTACACTTGAGGAAGCTAATAGACAGTTGAGAGTTGCTCTGGAAGAAGCTGAAGTTGCGAAAGGAGCAGAGAAAAGGGCGCTTGATCAGATAAAGATGCTTTCTGAGAGAACATATGCTGCACGTGCCTCAACCTCTGAATCTGGAGCCAATATCACTATCTCCAGGGAAGAATATGAGTCCTTGAGCCGTAAAGTTGAAGAGTCTGATAATTTAGCTGAAATGAAAGTGGCAGCCGCATTGGCTCAGGTGGAAGCTGTTAAGGCTAGTGAAAATGAGGCCTTCAAGAGGTTAGAGGCGACTCAGAAAGAGATTGAAGACATGAAGGCTGCAACTGCGGATGCTTTGAAGAAGGCGGAGATGGCTGAAGCTGCGAAGAGGGCAGTGGAGGGAGAGCTCCGAAGGTGGCGCGAAAAGGAACAGAAGAAAGCAGCTGAAGCTGCATCCAGGATTCTGGCAGAAGCACAGATGTCAAAAGAATCATCCCCACAGCACTACAGAATTCAAAAGCGGAACCCTCCAGAGAAAATTGTTCAGGTCCGAAAGTTGGAAAAAGAGAAGTCTTCTGTCTCAAAAAAGGTGCTTTTACCTAATATCAGCGGTATCTTCAACCGAAGAAAGAACCAAATTGAGGGTGGATCTCCCTCTTATCTGCCTGGTGAGAAGCCTCTGTGATATTACATTTACCAGATCTTTTACGTTTATCAATGGTTGAGAGAAAACATGTTTGGTTGTGTCTACATCTGAGAACTCTGGAATTAAATCTCTGTTTATTCTTGTCTGTTTGAGGAATTTAAAGTGGAATATCTAAGGATTAGTTTGCAAGCAACATGTGGTAACTGGCTTTCTGTATATAGGTCTACCGTTAGGTTAATCGATGACTTAGCATTGGAAATGAATGCTTGTGTATTAGGTGCCAATAGCTCTTCGAGAGCAATGATGTCGATGAAGCTTTGGCAGAAAGCAAAGTGGTAGAAACAGATGGCAATTGTGTTTCATAATATCCTTAAGATCAATGAATGCATCCAGGCATCCTCCATGATTTGTTCTTGGAGGTCATATTAAGTTGGTGTCCAACTTTAAGAATGAGATTTGATGTAACAACAAACTATGCGTTTTCCTTTGCGTTTTCCTTAAACCTAAGGTAATGGTGATGAGAGACTTAGACTTCAGTGTGTGGTTTGGTGTGAACCTCCTTTCACCACCATAAGCAACCCGTGAATCATCCCTCAACAGGGAAAGTTGCTTGGTAAAGAACCCAGATTTTACTCGGTTGGATCATACAAATATTTTTAAGAAATACATTTATCAGGTTAGAAATTTAAATTTTTATATTTACAATTATTTTTTTTATTTGCAAACTATAACTTTCTTTTCGTAAAAAAGTAGGACACGGTCATAAGTGCTAGTACAAAGTATTGACTAAGAATTAGTATCGTACCAACAAAACAAACCATTAGTTAACTGATGGCATCCTGATTACCAGCCTGAAACTGAAACTCATCTAATTTGACTGAAACTCATCTAATTTGTATTATTTTGATTAAGCAGGTGACTCTAATTCAATACTTTTTTTTTTTAAATAAACGTAGGACCAAAGTTGGCCTAACTTTGATGAGTGAAAATCTAGTGGGATCATCAATACCGAATCAAAGTTGTTCAATGTCAATTATTTATATCAACATGTGAATCTACTTTGGTGGTTAAATTATTGACCTGACATGGTACAGATGGCAAAGGAGGAGAAGTGGAAAAGACAAAGAAAAA
>JBBYHK010000016.1:4734451-4745443 GCA_038382065.1 Adansonia grandidieri | reverse complement strand
TGACGTATTGAACTTTGAAGTTTTATGGACAATGTTTGTTCGGTAAGTGGCAATTTCAAATGCGGTTGGAGTTGGCCGTTCATCCAAAATAGGTTTGATTGGTCCCACTCTTACAGGCCATCGACCGCCAAATGTGATCTACATACTACAACATAATTATCTAATAAATGAATATACGCTCACCTTAAAGCCTGCATCGATCCGACTCAAATTGGGTTCTCGATAATCTATATCTATAATTTATACAATATATAAATATAAAATTTTTTTAAAATAAATTAAGATATTTATTAACGTTTATTATATTATTAATTTTATTATTTTAAATATTTTTAATATTATTAAGATTTATCACATTCAAAAAAAAGATTTTGAATTTTATTAAAAAACTATTGTAAAATAAATTTATTCGATAATAAAATTTATTATATTTATAAATAAGAATTTTAATTCTATTAAAAGACTTTGGTTAGATAAATTTAATATGATAATAAACAAATTTTAAATTTATATTAAATTACTTTTTTTTTTTAAATTTATAATTTTTTATTAATGGAAAAAAGTAAAAAAGAAAAAAGTTATATTAAACTAATTTTAAATGTTAATACAAATTTTTTAGTTATATTTATATATTTAATATATAAAATTTATAAATAAATAAGTTTTTTATAATATAGATATTTTATATTGTAATTAGTAATAAAATTTATTTTATTTTTATTTACAATTTCGTATTATAAGTAATAAGGATTTTTCACAGACTTAAATAATAGTATTAATCAAATTACTCAATTTTGTTATTTTTTTCTTATTTCGTAAAGGTTTTATAATAATTTTTTTAATTTATATTCCCATATTATTTATTTTTTAATAAATGTTTTTGACTATTTTGGTAATTTTCTTTTAATATGGTTTTGTGCTTTTATTTTTTTTATCAGAGTAAATATAAGTTATTACAAATTCAATAAATTAAAACAAAAGCTTCGTTACAAAGGTTTGCGGTTATTGTTAACTTTCTAAACTTATCATCAATTAATTTATTATTTACAAAAAGTAAAAAATATATATTATTTAATAAATTAAACATTGAATGAGTAAAATTATATGCAATGCATGTGTTGTCTAAAATTAATATATTTTAAAAGATAAAATTTAATTTAAAATTATTAATATTTTTTAATTTTATTTTTAAATATAAGTAAATTTATTATAATATTAATGTAAAAATAATTTTTTTATTTTTTAATAATATTATTTTCACATGGAATCCTGTGTAAGACTTTTGGATACAACAATTGACACTTTTATATTAGATTTAAATATTATCGAATCGGATTATGATTTAAAAAAAATTTATAATTTTAAAATTTAAATTTAAATTTAATGTTAAAGTGATTAGATAGCTCGAATTATTATATAAAATATATTAAAATATAAAAAATATTAATTTAATAATTCAAATTAAATTGAATAGATATGAATTATAAAAATCAATAGGAAGCCCAGCCCGAATCCAAGTCATTTGAATATACTGTTTGTCTTGTCTGTGTATCAAGTTACTCAAATTTTCATATTCTGGAAGAATTGAGAAAAGGGTGTAATTTCACTGTTTTCGTATCATCCGAAAAAAGAACAAAATCACATTGCAAGGATATTTGATTTAAAACTCCATCTTTGTCCTTTTTCCTCATATAGTAATAAAATATTTCGCTTCAACAAGTTCATGAACTCAGCCAAGCTTTTTCCCTTTGAATTTTTTCACCAAAGATGCACCATAGTTTTTTGAAATTGGAAAAGAAAAACTTTCTTTTTTCCCTGTAAAGAATCCATCTCTCGTTGTCAATTCATTTGACTAATTTTGCTTCGGTAAGTGAGCTGGATCCAGGTTTAGGCAAAAGAGAAATATGGAAGGTAATTAATGCAAAACTTATTGCGGTTGGGAAAATGTAGATCAAGTTCATCAAACTTTGTCAGCCAATTTTTTTTTTGGTGATTTTGTCTTTGACCCCATTTCTCCCACTGGAGTTTTAACCCATATTGACAGTATGAACTGGATGATATATAGTTTCCGAGATTTTAGAACGATTTTCCTTAAAAGAATCCTTCTCAAATAAGAAGTTTATTTTTACTTTATCAATTTTATTGGTTAATTATGGCCGGAAAATCGGCTGGATTCAAGTAAGCAAGAATGTGGACGGTAATTTAGGAAACATCACATTTAATATGCAATATATATTTACTGTAAACAACTAAGCATTTCAAGAACCTGAAAATAAAAAATAAAAAAAAAACTGCTTATAAAAGATAGTCTGGTAGGGTTTGGTTGCAGAATTGTTACCATTGCTGAAGTTTTTACCATTGGATTTTCTTTATTTTTGTTAAAAAAAAAAGAAGTTAAGGCTTTGGCAATGGCGACAGTGTTGGCTGGTAACCATGAACAAGGGATCAAAGTAAAAGGTAAAAATATCTTTCTAAATTATCAAGACAGGTTGTAGTTTTTGACTAACTGATGGAACATTGTTTGCTAAAAGTTTTTTTTTTCTTTTTTTTTTTTTAAAAAAAACGTGTTTTAAACTGTTTACCAGATGACGAAGAAGTGAATGACAATCCGATTGAGCAAGTTAGATTGACAGTTCCAATCACGGATGATCCGACAGAACCGGCCTTGACGTTCCGAACGTGGTTCCTGGGGCTGCTATTTTGTTCTTTGCTCGCATTTGTGAATGACTTCTTTAGCTACCGTTCAAATCAACTGTATATCACTTCTGTTTCGGCGCAAATTGTTTCTTTGCCATTAGGGAGGTTAATGGCTGCAACGCTCCCTGACGCCAAGATTCGGGTCCCATTCACGAAGTGGTCGTTCTCGTTGAATCCGGGACCGTTCTCCATGAAAGAACATGTTTTGATTACAATCATTGCAAGCTGTGGATCAGGTTTGGTTTATGCGACACATATTATCACCATTGTCAAAGCCTTTTACCATAGAAGATTTCATCCATTTGCGGCCTTATTGCTAGCACAAACTACTCAGGTACCATCTCGACATCTTAAATTTGATTCAAGGAACTGATTATATTTATACAGAAAATCTGATATTTTTCTTGCTAACTTGATGAAATTCAGTTACTTGGATATGGATGGGCTGGTTTGTTCAGAAAATTCCTGGTTGATTCCCCTTACATGTGGTGGCCATCGAACCTCGTCCAAGTCTCCTTGTTCAGGTACTTCCATGCGAAAGAAATTTGTAGGCAAAGACATCAGGGACTGGAATTACGATTACGGACATATTTCAGTCACATTGCGTTAACTACGGTTGTGGACATAAGCAAAATAGTGGCCATATCTCCAATAAGGTTTTTTTTTTTTTTTTTCCTTATGTTGAATAACTTACAAATTCAACTGCTGCAGGGCATTACATGAGAAAGAAAAGAGACTGAAGGGAGGACTTACCAGGCTACAATTCTTCGTCATTGCTTTCATATCGAGCTTTGCTTACTACGTTGTTCCAGGCTACCTTTTCCCGTCAATATCAGCCCTATCTTTTGTTTGCTGGATATGGAAAGATTCGATGACTGCACAGCAGATTGGTTCAGGGTTAAATGGCTTTGGCATTGGCTCTTTTGGTCTTGACTGGTCTACTATTGCTTTCTTAGGAAGCCCCCTTCCCACACCGTTATTTGCCATTATCAATACTTTAGTTGGGTTTTTCTTGGTTTTCTATGTTCTTGTTCCCATTGCTTACTGGATGAATGTTTTCGAAGCTAAACGATTCCCTCTGATCTCTTCTGCCACTTTTGATGCTACTGGCAGTGCCTACAACATTACTAGAATTCTCAACGATAAAACTTTTGATATCAACCTAGATAACTATAATAATTATAGCAAAATCCATATGAGTATCGTGTTTGCCTTTCTTTATGGTTTGAGCTTTGCAACTCTTATGGCCAGTATTTCACATGTCGCCCTGTTTGACGGAAAGTAAGCTTCCCTGAAGTACCTTTTCTTCCTTAATGATATAGTTTTTCCCTTGATATGAATTCGTTCTTTACTCGAAAATATATGAACAGGACAATTTGGACATTGTGGAGAAAGGCAACATCTGCAACAAAGGCGAAATTTAGTGATGTGCACTCAAGATTGATGAAGAAGAACTATGAGGAAGTCCCTGATTGGTGGTTTTATGTTGTCTTAGTTGCAACTTTGGGTCTTTCCCTTTGGGCCTGTGAAGGTTTCGACAAACAGTTGCAGCTCCCATGGTGGGGACTTTTGCTGGCTTGTGCCATTGCATTTTTTTTCACCTTACCTGTTGGCATAATTCAAGCAACAACGAACTCGGTACGGTTATTTTTGAACAAAAAAATAGCAAGTTTTGGCAATGACATACATTGATATTACCTTTGTTTTTTTCTGGTGTGCAGCAACCGGGTTTGAATGTGATCACGGAGTTGATTATTGGTTATATATACCCTGGAAAGCCCCTTGCTAATGTTTCTTTCAAGACATATGGGTACATTAGTATGTCTCAAGCTCTTTCCTTGACTCAGGACCTCAAGTTAGGTCACTATATGAAGATCCCACCCAAATCAATGTTCATAGCTCAGGTAATTTATCAAGGATATTTGATAAACATTGTGCTATAATTGGAGTTTAGATATGTTAAAATGTTACTAACATAATTCATTTTCTTCCTTGGATCTCGAATTTCGATGCTTTATTCAGTTGGTAGGAACTATAGTTGGTTCATCTTGCTGCTTTGCAACAACATGGTGGCTGATTTCGTCAGTTGAGAACATCTGTTTTCCAGATTTGCTGCCAACAGGGAGTCCATGGACATGCCCTGGAGACAATGTATTTTACAGTGCATCAATCATATGGGGAGTCGTTGGTCCCCTCCGAATGTTTGGAAGTCTTGGCAACTACTCAAAGCTGAACTGGTTTTTTCTCATTGGATTCCTTGCTCCTTTACCTGTCTGGTTTCTGTCGGTGAAATTCCCAGAAAAAAAATGGATCAAGCTCATTCACATGCCACTGCTGCTTTCGGGTGCTGGGGGCTTGCTACCAGCGAAAGCTGTTCACTACATTTGCTGGGGAGTAGTCGGAATCTTCTTCAACTGGTATGTTTACAAAAGGCATAAAGGATGGTGGGCAAGACATACTTATGTCTTGTCGGCTGCTTTGGATGCTGGGGTTGGATTTATGGGAGTTCTCATATTCTTTGTCTTGCAAACCTTTGATAATTCTTATGGACCTGAATGGTGGGGTTTGGAAACAACTGACCATTGTCCTTTGGCACGTTGCCCTACGGCTCCAGGGATTGTGGCTAAAGGATGTCCAGTTCTTTAACCAACTACTTATCTTGTTTGGAATAGGAACAACATGAAATGTGTTCAAAAAGACCAAAGGAAAAGAACAGATTTTAATGTCTTTGCTTATGAAAGTTTGAACATCCAGGAAAAGCACTTAGCTCATACTGGATTAGGAAATTCAAATATGTTTGACATCTTTATCTTTCTCTGTTTATATAATTTGAAATAATAAAAAAAATGCCCAAACTTTATCATTTTATTTAGGCAAAGGTAAGTATTTATTCTTTATTATATTCAAATAAGTTTTTAACCTTTAATTTTTTTAATTTATACTTACGTAAATCCTTTGTATAAATTAATCTTTTATTTGAAACGAAAATTTATTCGGATACAAATTGTTAAAAGATATGTAGTTTGGGGGTCAATTTACGTATTAACACTAATAATACTAATAATTTTCAACTGATTTACCAATAATCCTGGCAAGAGCAAGCACCATCTTTGAAACAATGGAACCGGTTCCGGTCACGCACAACAATTTCCCGGTTAACAATCGTTGAAATCAGTTTGAAAGCTGCATGACAGTCTTCGCAAACACGGAGGTTCTTCATTATCCTAATCACCATTCCAGGAGGCGTGTTTAACAGTCCGAAACACAGTGCAAGTTTCTCGCTATGGCGATACAGAAACTTTTCCTTCTCTTTCTCTTCCACGTCCAATAGGACAACCGATGTATCAGGTTGATACCCTCTTAGCTTCATGCTATCCAGAAGTTTCTCCCACATACCAAATATGTCATTAGCTTGAGAATGTGAATCATCACCAGCAACAAATTCATGAATCACTCCATCAACCATGATTGAACTCCACCCCAGAGTCTTCTTTACACCGCGGTTTTTCATTAGCTTCCTTACCCTTGCCGCATCTTCCCATCTTTCCGCTTCTGCATAGATGTTAGATAAAACAATGTAATATCCATCGTTAAGAGGATCGAGTTTAGCGAGATGTCTAGTAGCTTCCTCGGCTAGTTTAATGTTTCGATGAACCTTGCATCCACCAAGGAGAGCTCCCCATACAACCCCATTTGGTTTTATAGGCATGTTGATTATGAACTCATGGGCTTCTTGAAGGAGCCCTGCTCGGCTAAAAAGATCAACCATGCAACCATAATGCTCGATTTCGGGAATAAGACCATAGTCCCTAGTCATGCCGGAGAAGAATCGACGACCTTCATCGACCAACCCCATGTGACTACAAGCATGCAAGAGTCCAATGAAGGTTACTCCATTAGGCGTCATCCCCATCTCAATCATCATTGAGAAAACACTTAGAGCTTCCTGAGCTTGCCCATGCATTGCAAGCCCTTGTATCATAGCTGACCATGACACAACTGTTCGTTCCTCCATCTCATTGAAAACCCTCCTAGCTTCCTCCAAGCAACCGCATTTCACATACATATCAATCAAAGTATTCAAAACTCTAACATTCCTCGCAAATCCACTTCTTTTCGAGTATTCATGGACCTTCCTCCCCAGCTCAAGTGCGCCCAAATCAGCACAAGCTGCAAGAACAGCCACTACAGTGACCTCATTAGCCTGCACTCCAATCTTCTCCATCTCCATAAACAACTCAACCCCTTCCTTGGGCTTCCCGAAGTGAACGCACCCAGAAATCATCATTGTCCACGATCTCACATTCCTCTCAGGCATATGCCAAAAGAAACGATAAGCACCCTCAAAATCTCCGCTTTTCACCAAATGGGTAATCATAACATTCCAACTGACAACATCCCGTTGGGGCATATTATCAAACAACAACCGAGCCGTACCCATTTCTCCACACAACCCATAGAGATTCAGGATCATATTTTGCAAAACCAAGTTCCACTGAAACCCAAGTTTCTCAACAATCCCATGAATAATTTTACCATTCTTATCATCCAACAAAGCCGTGCAGGCTTTGAGAACGAAAGCGCAGGTGAAACTATCAGGAACAACATCGTACTCACGTAAACGACAGAACAAAAGGATTGCATCAGAAGGGGAGTCACTTTCGGCAAAAGTTTTCAAGCAAGAGTTCCAAAGGACGATTTGGGGTTGATTGAAATGGGTGAGAAGTTGATGTGCGTAAGAGAAGTCGACGGAAGAGAGAGCACAAACTGAAGCGATTCGAGAGGGAGGGAGCAGGGATAGAGGAGCGTTGGTTTTGATGAGATGGGCATGAGCTTGTTTCAGTTCTAATGGGGAATTGAAGTTACAGAGAAGGGTCTGCGAGGGTGAAGGAAGGGAGTGAAGTGAAGAAGATATGGAAACTTGCATTTCTTTTCACTTCTGTTGGCTGGCGACCGACGGCTGTTTGGATTTTAGCCGCTC
The DNA here is from genome assembly GCA_038382065.1 of Adansonia grandidieri. Taxonomy (NCBI): domain Eukaryota; kingdom Viridiplantae; phylum Streptophyta; class Magnoliopsida; order Malvales; family Malvaceae; genus Adansonia; species Adansonia grandidieri. Next base: position 4,737,765 of record JBBYHK010000016.1, on the reverse strand, counting down.
AAGTTAGTTGTTTTAACGTTGCTAGAATTGAGTGGTTAAAGTTTTAGCCTCCTTCAATCCAAAATAATATTTGTGATCATAAATGAATGAAGATTAATATTGCTAAACATGGATTTGGATGCAAAAAAGAAGATATTATTGTTTTGTTATTACTCGAAGGATTTGTTTTCCTAGCAGTAATTACTGAACCAAATACTCGGATGTTCTCGTTAAACCTTATGTTCATCCTCTGGCATTATTAAGAACAGCTGGAAAATAGCATTAGTTCATGACCCATTAACATCCTCGTAGTCAAACTCAATTACCAGATCATGGAAAAACTTGACAAAGACTCTGCAAGGAATGCATTAAATTAAAAAAAAAAAAAAAAAACAGAATGGCTCTGCATTTCCATTAACAAGTTCTAAAAAAATGAACTTAAAACGCATGTGTTTCGCTAAAGAAACGTCGATGGTATCTTTGTGAACGTATAACCAATACTCGGTTAATACATCGCAACAAAATCTCCTGGCAAATAAGAAATCTGTAAGCCAAATGTTCGTCAAATTTCATCATCTACTTCAATGTCTCCAAGACAAGTGTCCACACCAGCCATTACCTTCAAGCAGCCAAGCAAGGATCGGATCTTACTTGAAGAGGTCCGGATTAAGCCAGTCCCTGCAAGCAGAAGGATAAAATGTAAAATCATGCTCCATTATAAGAGAGGAGAAGTGAAGACCATAGGAAAGTACTTCTTAATGTCATCGAGGTGGTCATCAAAGTCAACAACATCCTGCCATTTCTCAGATGAAATGTAATCTGACAAAACGATATTTGCTGCTGGCTCCTTAATTACCAATCGGCTGCCTCCATCTGGTCCAGCCAGTTTCCAGCTCTTGGATGCATCCCTTATATAAAGCTATGCATGACAAGATAGATATTCCCGTTAGCCAAAGGCATAGTAAAAATTATTCGGCCATGAATACATCACCAGTTCAACAATTTTTGAAGGAAAACTCCTCCAAACGACCAGAGAGTTGCAAAAAGTAAATTCCAAAAGAAATCTAATTGGACTTAAAACAGTAGCTATTGGAGGTCGTATCCTGTAGCTAATACACAAAATCTGATGGTTACTACAAATCTTCAAAGAAAAATATGACAGTTTCACATTATGGGCAACAGCAATACTTTGAGAATACCTTTTACCAATAGTACTGATTTTTGTTATTCTTGGCATGTAGCATCATAGGGACTAAATCAAGTTCGAAGCATCAAAAGCAAGAAATTGGGGATGAGGGGAGGGGAGACGGATGATTCACATAAACCAGAGCCAATAGTTAAGAGATAACCAGCCCAAGCAGCAATAGGTAATACAGTCACAACATTCACATTAGTTCCTTTTTCATTCAATGATTTAAAATATCAGAGAGCATATATTGCAAAAGCCAATGGGTCCTTGCTCATTTCGGGTACCCCACTTCTAATTGAAAGAGATGTGGAAACTTCAAAACCTCAGAAATGGGAATAGCAATTGGATTTGCAGCCTACACTATACATAGGACTACATGTCTACAATACATACCAATATACGCAAACCAAATATAAAAAACCCCAAGGCTGTTCATGTACTCAGCATAAGATTGGACAGCTCCAATCATGGGGAGCAAGCCAGGCATCCTTACATGCATATGTGAAGTAACAAAACCTTTAGCTAAACCTTCAACCCCTCTGATTGTAACTCTTATTACAGTAAATCCTAAGATAGAACTAATGCTGCCAACAATCCTCTTGCCCCTGTATATAGCTTTTTCTTCCCCAAAATTTTCTCCCTAGAATAATAGTGCTTATTATCTCACTCATTACAACTGATAGATAGTATTACTTGGGCAGTGGAATCTTACCCCCCTTGACTTCCCCAAATTAATCAAACCAAGCAGGCAACATTTAAAACATAAAACATCACAAGTAAACACACACCTGGATCACAGGACTCTGATCTTTCCCCATGGGCAAAGCTTCAAGCTTTTTGTTATCCAACTACAAAAGAGAAAGGCACAAACAAAACAGATTTGCGACCTAAGCCATAACCACTAAAGCAACATATTATAAGACAATATTTGATTAGCTATCACTACAACAATGAAAAATACATACCACAAGCAAAGCAGCTTGGGGAAAGTACCGGCAAATATGATCACCAATATTCTTTGCCACAACGCCTAGCTCTGCGTCATCGAACCTCTCATTTGCATGGAAATAACCCACAATTCCCAAGCCCTTAGATCCATAATGTTCCTCCACCTGATCAAAACCAAACCATTAGAACAGTTCTAAAAGATATATATCAATTTCAAATCTCAAAGCCAATTACTTCCTAAAAAAAAAAATAGCCCAAAGGGTCTTTCTTCGGAAAAAAAAAACCAAAAGAATAAAAGTTTTTAACATCCCAATTGAATATTTGATCAAAACCCAATAATTAAACCAACATTAAACTCTGATTTTCAAAACTAGGTGTTCCAAGAGAGAAATTGTTAAAAAGAATAAGAAATATATACATATATATATTTAACCCTAAAATTTTAACACTGATACCATGATGAGGGCGATCTCGAGAGGAGGCAACAAGGCAAGATTAGAGTGAAATAGAGGGACTGAGTCAATGATCTCAACGACGTTTTCATTTTTTGGGTTGACTCGGCCGAGTAAAACACCGTTGACCGCCGTGGTTTTGTGCTTCAGAGCATGTAGAACCAACTTCATGTAAGCATTCTGTGAGATCTCGTACTTCAACTCGGCCACCATTTTTTTGTTGTTTTGTTGATTGCTTAGACTCACCGAGTCTCTGAGTTTATTGGACCACCGGCAAATAAACAAGAAGATGAGACAGTGAGGAATGTGTGTGGGAGGAGTTTGAAGGGAACAACTTAACTCCGGCACTCATCTTTGTAAATTTTTGAGTTCGATGCTTTTAATGCTGACAAAGAAATGTTTCACAGGAAACTGTCCGGATTAACCCATGCGGTGTCGTATTTAGGTTTTTTTTTTTTTTTTAAGCACAGAAATTATTGTAAGTTAAAAAAACAAAAAACCAATAACTTTTTTTAATATCCGGAAGTTTATTAGATTCTGATTCATTTGACACGAGCTATTAAGATTTTATAACGAGAGTAAAGCTTTCAATAAAAAATCGATAACTTAATTTAATTTATTTATATCATTAATTTTAAAAAAATTAATTTTTAATAAATTTAATGTTTAAATTTTAATATTTTTAATTTTATTTTTTATTTTTAAATGATGAATATTTTAAAAAAATAATCATAATTGATTTATTC